>CM033645.1:3045314-3254803 GCA_019512145.1 Engystomops pustulosus
TTATTAAAGTTTACCAAAGGATAGCCGGGACGTGAGGATTAGCCCAACAGAGGTGGAATCATGGTGGTAGGTCCCCTTTAAGTATAGTCAGGATAACAAAATAACACATTCTCTAATCACTGTTATTAACAAAAATACAGCATTTCACAGATATAACTCGAACCTGTCTCTATCAGTCCTGGAGTATACACAGTTGCCCTGGGACCCGACCGTTCTTGTTATGACTATGGCCGGATTCATCTCATGAATAGCTTCTCCTGTCTGCACACTGCAGTGCTCTCTGCCCCTCCATTACTAGCTCAGACACAGGCACTACCTCTGACAAGCAGCCTGCAGTGCAGAGTTTTCTTTATGATCTGCAGATAAGATAATGGGGCATATTTATCATTTGCTGGCGCTCGTGCGCCAGCGTATGATTGCCCCGCCGCTGCATGTTCACAGCCCGATACATCAAGAGGCTTCCGCCTCTTGATGAAAAGTCTCCAGCAGCAGTGAGTGCGCAGGCACGGGGACAGTAATGCCCCGCGCCGGCCCACTCCTGGCCGGCCGCGCCCTCCGCTTGGCCGGCCGTACCTCCCTGGCGTGAAGGTGGCGGATCGGGGCAAATAATCGCAAAAGCTAGCAATAAGCTATTTCACTGGCGTGCCGCAGAGGTCCTGATAAATATGCCCCAATGTCTCTATCCAGTGGAGGGAGGCATATAGCAGAGCTGACTCTGTATGTGTTGTAGCGGAGATGTAGTAGTGCTGAAGTGTGTCCTTGTGTGTTATATGCGTCTCATTATCTCTCATCTCTCATCTTTTTCTATGTGTCAGATACTAGTGAACTTCAGAAGTTAAATAAAAGTGTATATAACCCTGGACCCTGATAATGTAAGCACATTGTCAGCACATAGCATCACGTAGCACAGAGGAGTTCTGTTTCTGGAAGGGACAGGTAGTAGGGATTTAGTTTAGGTGTCAGAGAAGTACTTAGGGTGCCAAACTTTGCACCTTAACAGTGTTGGACCCTCTGTTCCCAAGTTTCCAGGGTTTAGGGTCCCAAACCTTTATGCCCTACAGGAGTTTCTGAAAGAGAAAGGTGATGGGGATCTCCTGACTTGAGTCTTTATGCACAATGTACATAGTGAAGGTGACAGTCGACTGTTGGCCCTTGCATTCCTGAGTTTCCTGGGTTTATGGCACCAATCTTTGTACCTAACAGCTTTTATTGCCCACATTCCTCAGTTTCTAGAAAGGAAGGGATCAAGGTGACAAGAATTCACATGCACAATGTTTGTAGTGGGATTGTACCTTACAACTATCAAAAGTTGTACTCCTAAGTTTTCAGGGTCCCAAAGTATTATAGCTTACAGCTGTCAGTCCCGCGTTCACAAATTTCTGAAGGGAAAGGAGCTGGAGACCCGGTGACTTGAGTCCCAGAGCAACAAGCTAAGGGTCCTAGACCTTTGTATCTTACAACTGTCAGCCCCCAGTATCCAAATAATAGGTCCTTCCACTGCACAATTATTGATTTGAGAGGTATTTTGGTGCTGATAAATCTGACAATACTTCCTTAGATAAAAGTAGAAGGGTTCAGAAGATTTCCACTAGATGGTAGTTCCCTACAAGCCCCATAATACTGTGAATGTATTATCTTCAACCACAGTTGCATCATTAATGTATCTACTTCCCCCCCACTAATTTGGTAGGGGTAACCCTAGATAAAGGAGGTAGTAGAGATGAGCACAACCTCCCAACATGGACATATGGACATATTGCTGCCAAATTAACGCCATGGCTAAGACTCTTAGGGGCACATTTACTCAGGGTTTGTGATGTACTTTTTTCAGACTGTGGCCGTTCTTCAATGGTAAACGGTATTTAAGTAGTGGGTGTGTTGCGATTGTGTTGCACGCAACCCTTTTTTTTGGCGCTGGCTTCCAAGCAACACAATTTAGGGGCGTGTCGTCGGACGATGCGACTGATTCGGGATTTAACTTTCAAATTGTGTTGCAAGCCCAGGCACTTACAAGCACAGCTAGTAAGATGGTGAACTCTGTCGGACCTGAACGGGGAAGCAACACATGCAGGATATTGGGCGCATGATCATAGTAAATGACGGCACAGCGCATGATCGTTGGACAATGCACTTTCTGTCAACTCCAGTGACGGGTAAGTAAATGTGCCCCTTAGTGTCTCCCTAATACATCATATATGTAGACTTGGACTATTGAGATGAGCGGACTTGAAGTGTGGGTTCTGGTCCCTCAAAACCCAAGCATACTGCTGAGCAAATTAACGCCACTAATAACTTGCCATGGTTATGGGTGTCCCCTGGTCAATTATAGCCATGGCTTGTTGATTGGGGAATTAAAGGGGTTATCCAGGTTTTAAAATTTACTGAGGGCCAAGCTGGGGTGGGCTAGTTAAACATAATAAACATCTACTTACCTCGTCCGGCGCTGCCGATGTCCCACACCGTGGTCCGTGTCCTCTGTGCGCCGGTTTGTATACAGGAAGCTCCCATCCGACACCATCCGGGACGGATGGGAGGAGCCGGCCACATTGCGGACCAGAAGTTCCCTGTGCACGGCTTCTGTGCCCCTGTAAACAAACAGGGGCGCGGATCGAAGGGACTGCGGTGCGGGACATCGGCGGCGCCGGAGGAGGTAAGTACAGGTTTATTATGTTTAACTAGCCCACCCCAGCCCGGCCATAAGTAATTTTTAAAACTCGGATATCCCCTTTAATTTGCCGGATTGACTGTTTAGGCAAACCTAATCGTGATCCTACACTCCAGGTCTACAAATATGGTGTATATCGGAGGAACCAAGGCTGAGAGCGTCTCATGTGCCGCTGTGTGTACGAGCCTTCCAACAAATACAAATGAGGCAGAAACCTGCATTATATGAGGCAATTAGGAAAAATTATTGAGTGAATTGGGAGATTTTATGTGGCGCCTCACATGAATTAATCTTCGTAAGACATGAATCTGAGTAAACTTTTTAATATCAGCATGAAATTTTCTTGCATTTTTCATTCTGGTAACAAATGTTCATTCATATTTAATCACAAGATGAATAAATGTAAGAATAACGGGAGCTACAAGCGAGTGCGGACACAGAAATAATGGATCTCTATTGATTACATCAAAACCTCTTACAAAGCAGGGCACAGACCGATGCAGAAAGAAAGGGAAGTCTGGTTGCCCCGCAATAAGGATGAACTATTTTTTTCTAGAAACAGCGCCACTCTTGTATATAGGTTGTATTCGGAATTGCGGCCCCACCCCTATTCATGGGAATGGAGATGAACTGCAATACCAAAAAATCCCATGATCAAGAGTTGCATAGGTTTCTGAATAAAGGAAGAGAGATTTAGAACACATCACAGGTCTTAAAGGGTTTTTCCATTTTGGACAACCTATTTCGGTCCATGATCACTCCCATGTCCTGTAGTGGCCCCGCAGCGGAAATTAATCATTACTCATTGACGATTACAATCATTGGGGCTGACGACGGAACAGACATTTTTTGGGTCCTCCAGAGAGTATTACTGAATAATAAAATAGATGAATAGGTGCGTTACATCACATTAATTGGTTGGGCGGTGAGTTTAATTGGGGGAAAGGGCAATGATTAACAGTATTTTTATCACCGGTGATTGTAATCCTGGCTGTGATGATAATGAGATTACTGCTGAGAAGTGATCTCTACAGAGCAGGAAGTGTTGACCAAATACTGATATTCTGATTAGAGCCTGTTTTGCCCATTCACCTACATCGAAAGTGCTCAACCTAAGTGGGTTGAAAAGTAGTGTATGACAAGGTTGACCTATACAAATACAACATATGAAAGTGACAAGACACGATTGGGAAATAGTGACTCTTGGCCAGTTCCAGGACCTCAGGCATGAGGGTCCGGATTGGTGTGGCCAACTACATCCAAGGTTCTACAAGGGCTAAGTGAATGGCTTCTCAGAACCTTCCACTGACTGGGATACCAAGGGTCCCAGACCAAGTTACAATCCTGTTACTCTGGGACTGTGACTAGGGACCTCAGAGGGGTTAGGTTAAACAAAATCACTGAAAGAAGTCCTCCATAGTCCACAAAAATATGGGTCCCTGGCCTGCCCAGAGTTAGACGACCAAGGACCTATTTATTAATAATAATGGGGAAGTAGGTTCTGAATATTCATTGGGAAGACTCTGGGAAGCTGCCCGTTACACTACAAGGCCACGACCACGGGCTGCTCTTGGGCCTTAAAAAATGGGTTTGTGATCCATTGTTTACTGCCATTGTGTGGTCCACTCTTATGCCAAGGCACACAATAAAGTCTACCTGAGACCCAACATCAGACCGGCTCTACAATCTGCGGATTGGGCAGTTGGACCATATAAAACCACGGTTGTGTGTATGTGCCCATTGAAATACATGGGAACGTGTTCCCGAAGTTCAAACAATGGTCATGGACATGACACCCCCTACGAGGTCCAAAGCCAATGTCTGGAGACCTGGTATTTCCTGTCTAAGCTGATTTTTGAATTCCAAAAATTTGCTAAATTTCTGATTCTTAAAAAAAAAAAAAAAAACTAGATATTGATATGAAAAATTGGGCAAAAAACAACTTTTTAAAAAACATATAGGGGCTCATTTGCTAATGGTCCGAACGGCGCACTTTCGCCGGGTTTCCCGAATATTTTCGATTTGCGCCGAATTGCCCCGGGATTTTGTAGCATGCGATCGGATTGTGTCGAATCGGCACCGGCTTTCACACGACAGAAATCGGGGGGGGGTGGCCGTTGGACAACCGGATGGATTCGGAAAAACTGTGGAATTTAAAAAAGAATTTGTGTCACAAGATCAGCACTCACATGCACCGGGACGAAGAAGGTGGACTCCGGCGGACCTCGGCGCAGCAGCAACACTTGCTGGATAACGGGCGCACGGACCTTAGTGAATCCCGGCAGACCCGAATCAGCGTCGGACAACACGCCGCGGGACCGCGACTGGACCGGGTAAGTAAATGTGCTCCATAGGCAAACTCTGGTCACCTTCTGATGACGCATTCCTGTAATTTTACTATACCCCAAGGAGATGGGTTACTATGTAATTATTCCAAGGTAAAAAGCGCGCTAGGGCATGCTGGGTAACTAAAAGGTTTAGAGCTTTCTCCGCCTCGTGAGGAATTATCAATACTCCGCACATTACGGTGTCTTCCATAACACTAAAGGCCGACGTGGGAATAGGAAGAAAAAAAAAACCTTGGAAGTGCGCAATAAAGTTTCTCCAAATAACAATCCGCTTCTTAATATGCAGAATTCTAATTAAACCCAAACATCTCCTTTAAAACATTAATGTCGGCGGTCTCTCCGCTTCCCAGAATCTGCATCCGAATACTGGAAATGACGCATTAGCGAGGAGCGGGGGAAGACGTTACAATTACCGAGTCTCGACGTATCTTCTTCTACCATAATTGAGGTTCAATACGTTTTTTGGCCGCCCCCTTGAATCCATTAAAATATTTCCATGTTCAATACGTCCGTCCCTCATCCCGAGTAACGAAATAATAATAATAATAGACGGCGCTCCATTGTGCCGCCATCCCCTTACATCCCAATGTTATCTGCCAGCGCTGGAGCGAAATGGTATTTCCATACGAACAAAAGGCGAACAGAACAAATGGACGTGAAAAAATGTATTCGGCGGAGCTGGAACGCGCGCCGGCTTCAATCAATCAAAGCTTTATACAGGTGGACGGCAGGAATTTTTTTTTTTTTTCGTGCTTACTCTCAGCGTGGTTCCAAAAATAGAAAAAAAATCAGCCCATTTTCTTGCTCGGAAGAAACAAACAACAGGTGTAGCAATTAAATGTGCTGGCACAACAGCGGCGGGGGGGTCCGGGGGTCTCGGCATTCTTCCCACTAGGGCCTGGGGCGATGCTGATTAGCATAGCCCGTCCTGGGGGAGGATTGTGATGTATAATTGTAGGGGGAAAGACAATGCAGTAACACACTTATTAACTTATACTGTATAGTAACACAACACAAAGCCGTCTATCTGTATGGGTGAAGGAAATTGTATCCAGAAACAGCACCACTCTTGTCTGTAGGTGGTATCTGGTACTGCAGCCCAATTAATTTTCTCACAGATATACCAAATACAGGCAGTCCCCGGGTTACGTACAAGATAGGTTCCATGGGTTTGTTCTTAAGTTGAATTTGTATGCAAGTCGGAACTGTACATTTCATAATTGTAGATTCAGACAATTATTACAATTGCCCCAGTGATAATTGTAGTTTAAAAATTTTCTGCTCTATTCGGACCAATGATTATCAATACAGAACTTCATTTCAGACACCTTACAGCTGATCATTGCAGCCTGGGACTATAGTAACATCCAGAGGACTTCACCAGAGGTCAGAGGGGTCTGTCTGTAACTAGGGGTTGTCTGTAAGTCAGGTGTTCTTAAATAGGGGACCGCCTGTATAGGCAAAAAAATAGCACCACTCTAGTCTATAGGCTGTGTCTGGTATTGCAGTATGACTCAATTCACACTGATATACCAGAAACATCACTAGTCTGTAGGTTGTGTCTGGTTCTTCAGCTCTACCGTATGTTCTCTCAAAGCGAAACCGTCACCAGGAATGTCATTTTTTAGCTGGTGACATGTGCCAATAGTGTATGCTTTGTTGATTTTAAAAATGCCTCCAGTTGGGTGAAGGTGGGGAATTGGGATCTGCAGCTGCAGCCAGTGTGTGCCTGTGTCTCGGTCTCCTCTCCC
Organism: Engystomops pustulosus; assembly: GCA_019512145.1. Lineage (NCBI taxonomy): Eukaryota > Metazoa > Chordata > Amphibia > Anura > Leptodactylidae > Engystomops > Engystomops pustulosus. The sequence goes on from CM033645.1 coordinate 3,052,079, forward strand.
CCACACTCATGCAGCTCCCTCCCACTTCCTGTCATGTGCATTGAGCAGGCAGGGGAGGGAGGGGGATGGTGTGGAGGAGAGGAAGAATGAATGAGGAGATACAGGCACACATAGGCTGCAGCTGAAATAACATTCCTGGTGACAGGTTCATTTAAATGCCAAATTTAGGCAAAAAAATAGCACCACTCTAGCCTAAAGGTTATGTCTAGTATTGCAACATGACTCAATCCACACTGATATGTCAAATACAGACTAAAAATAGCACCACTCTGGTCCACAGGTTACTTCTTGTATTGCAGCTAAGCTCTGTTCACACTGATATGCCAAATACAGTCTAAAAATATCACCACTCTAGCCTAAAGGTTGTGCCTGGTATTGATATATAACTCAATTTTCACGGATATACCAAATTCAGCCCTGAAATACCACCACAATAGTTTATAGGTTATATCTAGTCCTGCAACTTAATTGGATTCACACTGATATACCAAATACAAATAAGAAACAGCATCACTGTAGTCTATAGGTTGTGTCTTGTATTGCAGTATGACACCATGCACAGATATGCCATATAGAGCCTAAAAATAGCACCACTCTGGTCAGGCAGGTTGCATCTGGTACTGCAACTCAGCTTTGTTTACAGTGATATACCAAACACAGCCTAAAAATAGCGCCACTCTGGTCTATAGGTTATATCTGGTATTGCAATATGACTCAGTTCACACTGATTTACTAAATGGAGACCAGAAACAGCACCGCTCCTTTCAGTAGGTTGTATCTGGTACTGCAACTCAGCTGTCTTCATATTGATATACCAAATATGGGTAAAAAATAGCACCACTCTAGACTATAGGTTGTATCTGGTATTACAACTCAACGACATTCAAACTGATATACAAATGACAGCCTGAAAATAGCACCACTCCTGGTCACAGGTTGTATCTGGTATTGCAACTCAATTGTATTCACACTGACAAACCAAATAATGCCACACTGAAAAATGTTATCCTTGGCACTTTTATCCCCTGCATGTTGTCATGGCAGACACAGCGCCACTCTTGTTCATAGGTTGAATGCGGTATTGCATCTCAAATGTATTCACACAGATATGAAAAAATATTGGCTTGAAAGTACAAAAAAATAGGATCAATTTTGTCCCTGCCATGTGTTCATGCCAGAAACAGTGCCACTCTTGACCAAAGGTTGCATCTGGTATTGAAGAGCAATTCTAGGCATGTTACAATGGCAGACACACTGCCCCCTTGTCTGTAGGTCATATCTGGGATTGCAATTTGACTCTATTAACAATGACATACCTTGCGCAAATGTAGACCGAAAAAAACGCAAACCAATGAACTCTAAAACTAAATTGATACATCCTGTCCAATGACTGACAGAACTAGAGAGGGGGCAGGGGCAACTGGGATACTAAGGCCAGTATACAGAGTAGTCAGAACATGTCATTTTATATAATAGGGCACACACAGACTTAATTGTAAAAGGGCACCTGGTAGTGAACCAGATTTGCACCTATAGGGCTCTATAATTTTATAAGGGCACCTAGTAAGGAACTAGATGGGCACCACCTGTACCACCTGTAGGTCTCTATTATTTTATGAGGGCACCAAGTTGTGAACCAGATCGGCACCTTACCATCTATGGGGCTCTATAATTTTTTAAGGGCATCTAGGTGGGAACTAGTTTGGCATCTCCCTAATCATAGGGCTCTATAATTTTACAATGGCACCTAGTAAAGAACTAGATGGGCACCACCTGTACCACCTGCAGGTCTCTATTATTTTATGAGGGCACCAGATTTTCCCCTTACCGCCTATAATATTTTTTTAAGGGCACTAATTATTGGGCTTTATTTTTTGGAACTCTATGGGGCTTATTTACTAAGGGTCCGCGGATCGCATTTCCGTCGGACTGTTCATGGTTTTCGGTATTTGCGCCACTGGGACAGGGATTTAGAAGGGGATTGAGTCGCACGCGATCAGATTTTGGTGCAGCTGCGCTGCTTTCATGCGGCAGAAATAGGGGAAAGTGGCCGTCGGACCATCCGACTGATTCGGACTGAGCGCGGGATCTAATATTCAAATTGTGTCGCATCCAATGCACCAGGAAGAAGAAGGTGAACTCCGGTGGACCTGAGCGGGGAAACGACACATGCAGGATATCGGGCGCACAATCTTAGTGAATCGCGGCACAGGGCATTGACGTTGGACAATGCACTTCGGGTGAACTCCTCCGGGTAAGTAAATGTGCCCCTTTATTTGGAACCAGATCAGCGCACTACCGCCTACAGGGCTTCATAATTTTGTGATGACACTTAGTTAAGAACTCGATCGGTACCTTATCTCTAATTGTATAAGGGGCGCTGTGTTGGGGCTGCACCTCACTCTTGTACGATATAGTAACGCTTCATGCGGGGAATCGCTGTGTACCCCGACGGTGACTATGCCAAACATCAGAAAAAAAAACTTTCATTAGTGACTTTCATGCCACTCAAACAAAAGAGAGACTGACGACCAGTATATAGAACTAATAGAACAAACAGTCCCCACATTCCCTCTGATAAATGGCGCGACAATACGTTGCGTCGAGCTCTGTAATGAATGTACCCGACCACCGTTACTACCGTTTTCTTCCACTTCTCTAAAAAGTCGTCTTATAAGGTAGCATGCAATATTCAAGAAGACAAAGTGAGACAGCGCGCAGTGACTATGCAGCGATTAGACATGCAGCGGGCGTTCTCAGTCCCGGTTCTCCACCGCACTCTATTTTTCTTCTCTAATTATTTTCACCTCAGGACTCCTCGCGACGCTTTGCATTCTAATCACCCGTCGTGTTTACAGAACAAACGCTCGCCTCTAATTAAATGATTTGTTTTAACATCACTCTTGGGCCCCGGCTCCTTATTACCTTGGGTGCGTCTGTCTGCAGTTTCTTGGGTGTCCCCTTGGGCTCTGGAACTTTTGAAGTGTCCTTAACGGAGGGGGAGTCAACGCGTTCCCCCTTGAGGTTCAGGTTGACGCTGTCCGTACCGGCAGGGTGGTCGATATTATTGGAGTTCCGATTGGAATGAATAGCTGGAAGAAATGAAATAAAAACTACTTAGGAAAAGCAATACCTTGGCAATTTTAGGGAGAACAAAAGAGAAAAAAAAAACCCCACAAAACTTTATTGAAAACAAAAGTGCAAGTCAGAGAACATTTTATATTTGTCTGTCGATAAATTAATCAGAGATGCTATGGATTTCCTCACCGGCGTAGGGCGAGACTGTAAAACATAGTTATGCAGCGCTTCTAACAAGAACAGGCTGCGGGCCCGAGGCCCGGGAGATCTTTTACTCTCAAACTCCATATTTTGTTATTTCAAAAAGTTTTGTTCTCCATATGTATATTAGTGATAACACATCATCATAGTAAATGTAGAAATACAAAATAAAACTGACTTACATACATACATGAATTCACATAACCATAAGTGACATACAGCCCCCGCAATGACCTCACAACCCCCAGTAATGACCCCCACAGCCTCCAGTAATGTCCCCATAATTCCCAGTAATGTCCCCACAATCCCCCTGTAATGTGTCACTCTGTCCACAGCTATGCCCTCAACTGCCCCCAATAATGTACCCTCCACCCCCAGTAATGTCCCCTGATCCCCACAATCCCCAGTAATGTCCCCATAGCCCCATGTAATGTCCCATTCAGATCCCAGTAATGCCCCCAACAATGTTACCACCGCCCCCCAGGAATGTCCCAACCACCCCCATTAATGTCCCCCAGTAATGTCCCCCAGTCTCCAATAAGGTCCCCACAGCACCAGTAATGTCATCCATAGCTCCCAGTAACGATGACCCCCTGCAGTCCCCAGTAATGTCCCACTCAGTCCCCAGTAATGTCCCCCCACCCCCATTAATGTCCCCTCAGTAATGTCATCTACAGCTCCCAGTAATGTGCCCACAATCTTAGTAATGTGACAAGAGCCCCAGTAATATCATCCACCGCCTCCAGTAATGTGACCAGAGCCCCAGTAATGTCATCCAAAGCCCCCAGTATTTACCCCCAACAGCCCTTAGTAATGTTCCCCACAGCCACGTCTGATGCCAGCACTCAGCATCCCCAGGCAAGTGCCGGGGGCCAGAGCTGCTGAGTGGTCCCACTCGCAGCCACATCTCAATCCCCAGCAGCCTGGCAGTGCCTAGAGGGGTTTGGAGGGGCGTGAAGCGGAGTGCAGCCGGCGGGGGGAGTGGTGTCAGAGGACTCCCTTTTATTTTAGAAACAAAGACAAAATTACATATCTGATACCCCAGCAAGTAATGTGTGAGGGGCCTCTCTTTTAGACTATGTCCAGAACATTGACGCCATCTTGAAAGCTGCCATATTGGATCCAGGATAAGTTTTTCTAATGGGAAGGAGGACATGTAGCTCACCAAAGACCAAAAGTTATCAAAACTGAAATTTACAACAACATTTGGGAACGTTCCCTGTGACACACAGCTATGTGACGTGTTGTGCCTGGAGTTAAACACTGAGTTGTAGGTGCTGGATCCCATAGTTATTAACACACATGAGAATTTATATAATATTTCTGTGTGTCGATAACCACAAGAGATATTACAGATCTGATTGCAGTAATGTATCAGTAATTTCTGAGACAATTCTGGTAATTGATATGTTGTTACATGACTTTCTTCCCATTGGAAAAACTTACCATTGATCCAATATGGCAGCTCTCAACATGACCATCTATTGTTCTCAATATTTGCCATGTAACGTTCAACTTTCACTACAAGATATCCACCTGACGATGGGAATTTTTAGCGGTTTTATGTTTGCTCTACCAATCTGACAAGGCTGAACTTTTGATCAGTTTTTAGTAATCACTAACTGTGGCCTTCCTTCTAAAATCAAGTTTTAAAATTATATTTGTGCTGCAACTTTACAGGCTGTAACACTGTATCCCTTCTTCTGTCACCACTTCCCTCTACCTCTGCCCGCTTGAATCTCTCACTGTGGGAGGTGGAAATGCTGCAGCACGAAGGGCTCTGGTTATGCCCCCAGGAGCACTTCAGGCTCATTAGCATATTTTTAAACATTGATTTTAGAAGGATAACAAAATAGGCACGGTATCTGGATCTATGGGTAAGTGTGTCCCTGGTTTATCATGATGGATTTCAATGTTAGATTTCCTTTAATAAATTCTCCCCCCCCCCCACTGTGTTTAAGAAAATCTTTTATATACTGTAATATTTCTGACATTTATAAGGATATTCAGATGTGCAGATATTCTGGAGAACTTCTAAATGCAAGCACAGGTAAGACCCAACAAACAGCGGGAGTCTGTGGCGGAGGGATCCCAGGAATAAGTATCTGCAGCGCCACCACAGGTGAAGTAAAACATTGCACGGCTTCCATAGAAATCAATGAGGTGACCATGTAATGCTGGACCTCCAAGGTGAGAGATGTTCTATAGTGAAAACAGGGACCCCGTTCTACTTTATTAACCCTTACAGGTTTAGTTTTTTTAAAAAAAAAACTAGACAATCGGCAGGTAATCAAAGTCTTGGTATATATATGACTCCCACTGACCAGATTGCAAGCGTTGACTGTTTAAATGCTGTACAGGGCTCATGCGGACCGTCATATTGGCTGAAATTGTCCCATTGATGCAGTCAGGGGGGTGGCAAACTGTTACTTTCTGAATTAGAAAGGTCTTTGGGAAAGAAGAAGGTTCACAGATTTCGTAACCACCCCGTCCAGCGGGATGTTACACCTGCTGATTCCCAAGTACTAGGCAAAGAAGAGGGAAAGCATAGAAAAGCTCATATATGTACTGTGCGAGGAAGATGTAAAGGACACACATCAGCCTCATAATCACATCATATCTAAACGAGACACAAAGCGTACAACAGTGCGGTATTATAGTAGGATGTGATAACGTCGCTCACAAATATGTTAACGTCTCGGAAACCTTGCGGTAACTGGAGATACGTGAGATAACGTGCCGATCATGGATGAAGATAGTTCTCTGGCCTTCCTGTCAGTCATCACATTATAGAACCTTACAGTCCGACAGAAAAGGCTTATAGATAACAAGACATAAAAATGCATGAAACTAAACAGCGGATGGAGATAAGGATCTGGCAGTGCTGGTCTTGTGTAGGACAGGAGATGAGTTAACCCTTAAAGGAAATCTACCATTTCAAAATGGTCATTCTGACCTAAACATACCGTTACACGGCGCTAGGTAAGCCGGTGCTGGAGGTGGTCGTGAAAAGGCACGGAAAGCCGCAGTTTCGATGAAAAATAGGCGTATGACCCCATTCGGCGCTCCTGGGATCCTGACACAGGATGCTTGGTGTGGTCCCAATTATAACAATGCACTCGCCTCGCATGCTTAAAACTTCTCCCCCCTCGCTCCCGAGAACCGGTGACGTCACTGAGCTCTCAGGGGCATTGGCACATGCGCACTGTATCTTCATTATGCGCGTCCATGCGAAATGTAGATACAGGGGCTCATTTACTAAGGGTCCCAATTGCGCACTTTCCCGAGGATTTCTGGGTTTTCCGAGGATTTCCGATTTGCCCTGAATTGCCCATGGTATTTTGGCGCATGCGGTTTGATTGTGGCGCATTGGCGCCGGCTTTCAAGTGACAGAAATCGGGGGGGGACAACCCGACGGATTTGGAAAAACCGCGGAATTTAAAAAAAAAATTACATGCACCGGGACGAAAGAGGTGAACTCCGGCGGACTTTGCCACAGCAGCGACACCTGGTGGATACCGGGCGCACGGACCTTAGTGAATCCCGGCGACCCGAATCAGTGTCGGAGAACGCGCCGCTGGATCGCGACTGGACCAGGTAAATGAGCCCCACAGTGTGCATGCGCCAGTGCTTCCGAGAGCTCGGTGACGTCACCGTCTCTCGGGATCGAGCGAGGGAGGGTAGGAGGGTAAAGTTTCATTCAGGCACGCAAGGCGCGTGCATTGTTATGATTGGGACCACGCCAAGACTGTGTCAAAGGCCCAGGTGCGCCGAATGGGGTCATAATCTATTGATCGATTGAATCGATTTTTCATCACCAGCATCGGCTTAGTACGGCAGTGTAACATGGTGCCCCCGCATGGTGCCCTCCTAATAAATCCCAGTAGGTAGCTGTGATTCTCTCTAGCCTTTAGGCGCAGGCTACAGGTAATGCACAGACTCAGGGCAGCGGCTCACTGCATGGTCTGGTACCACACACCATAAAATGGCGTATTGGGCAGAGTAGTCGCAATTCCCCCCAATGTTGTGACATGTCGCCCTTATTTGATCCCCCAGCAAATAATGGGTGAGGGGACTATCTTATAGGTCAGTGATGGTGAACCTTTTAGATACTGCCCAAAACTACAACCAAAACCGAGGTATTTTTGAGATGCCAATACAGCAATTTAAGCAGTAACTTATCCCTCCTTGTTCTGTCACAGATTGTATTGACGTCCTGAGGAGACCAATTCAGTAGAAACACGTAGGAGAAATTGGGATTATCATTGTAGCTTCCATCCAGGGTCCCCCGAACAGCTAAAATCATGGGGGAGATTTATCAGAAGTGTCTGAGAGCAGAATTGTTCTAGTTTGGGAAATGAAAGCTGAACTCTGATTGGATGGGCAACTAGAACAGTTCTGCTCTTAGACACTTCTGATGAATCCCCCTGTTGAGGTTCAAAAGTGATCAGCACGGAGATTCTCTATAGATTCTCATGTAGGTTAATAAGAATTGGATCCCGCACCTTCAGCTCTGGGTTCAGCATCAGTGTTCAACACGTCACATAGCTGTGCATCACAGGAAACTTTTCTGGTTGTTTTTGTAATTTCCTGTGTTGATAACTTCTGGACCAAACAGATATTACAGATCTGATTTTAGCAATCAATTTCTGATACAATGGGGCAGATTTACTTACCCGGTCCATTCGCGATCCAGTGGCGCGTTCTCTGTGGAGGATTCGGGTCTTCCGGCGATTCACTAAGGTAGTTCCCCCGATGTCCACCAGGTGTCGCTGCTGCGCTGAATTCCGTCGGAGTTCACTGAAGTTCACCAAGCCGGGCCGGGTGCAGGTAAGCGCACTTTTTTTTTTTTTAAATGCGGCGGTTTTTCCGAATCCATCGGGTCTTCGTACAGCCATACCCCATGATTTCCGTAGCGTGCACAGCGCCGATGCGCCACAATCCGATCGCGTGTGCCAAAATCCCGGGACAATTCAGGGAAAATCACGCAATACGGAAAAATTCTGATAACCCGCTGGAAAAACGCGATTCGGGCCCTTAGTAAATGAACCCCAATATCTTCTCTGATATACTACATTGGAAAAATTTGTCCTCGATCCAGTATGACTGATTTCGAGATGGTAGCATTCTTAAGGCCTAAAACATAGACCCTTTAGATTTTTTAGGGCTTTAGATATGTAATTTCCATATTGTTCTGGAAATAAAGTTGTGTCCAGGGTAGTAAAAATTGGGATTAAAAAAAAAAAATTAGTGGAAATGTAAAGAAGGAGGCATCTACATTCCCTTCCGTTGCCCTTCATGATGTAAAATTACAGTTCATTACCTGGATGTAGGTGACACCCTAACCTACAGCGCCATTATTATGCCTCCCCATTGTAGATGCTCAGCTCCTTGGTGGTACCGCAGAAGATTAATGTTGTACCAGTATAAGGTCACACAACCTCCGGCTACACGCAGCTTCCTCCCTTCTCTTCTGCATTCAGTCAATTTTTAACGACTTGCTTTAATGAGAGAGACAATTACTGGCCCGCAGAACATCGCGCCCTCTAACCCCAGGACCTCGTGTCACTAGAACATGTAATGGATAATATACAGTATGAGAACAGACAAGGAATGTAACTATAAGCTGCATGTAACAGGCAAAAGACAAAGGGGCACATTTACTAAGGGTCGGAACGCCGCATTTTTGTCGGGTTTTGCAGGGTCTTTTTCCTCTTTGCCCTGAATTGCCCCAGGTTTTTGGCGCATGTGATCGGATTGTGTCGCATCAGCGTCGGCTTGCATGCGACAGAAATGGGGGGGGGGGCATGGATGGCGGACAACCCGACGGATTCGGACAAACCGCAGAATTTTAAAAGCAAATGGTGTCGCAAGATCAGCACTCACATGCACCGGGAAGAAGAAGGTGAACTCCGGCGGATCTCAGCGCGGAAGCGACAGATGCAGGAAATTGGACGCACGACCTTAGTGAATCGCGGCAGACCTCAATCCTCGTCAGACAACGCACGACAGGGATCGCGGCAGGACAGGTAAGTAAATGTGCTCCAATGGGTTAAAGGGAACCCGTCACCACTATTTTCACAAATACAGGTAGTGGCAGGTTCCTATAGAGCTCTAGTAACTATCTGACACCCTGCTTTTAGCTAAAAATTGTTCCCCTCAGATCCCCATAAAATCAGAGTTATAATCATGCCTGGTATCTATGCAGCTTTGGAGCGAGTCCACGGGGGCGTGGCCTAATGTCATGTGACCAGGGTGACATCATCAAAGGTCCTTGAGCTACTTAATATGAAAACTATACCCCATGTACATATCTGACCACATAAAACCATCACAGCAGCCTCCATGGACTTCTACTCCTCTCCATGCAGCCTGCTGTGATTTCATTTGATAAAATATGCTGTGATTTCATAGTGTACAGTTCCTAATGCTACAAAAGCTATAGGACCTGTGATGATGTCACCCTGGTCACATGACATTATAGCAGCATACAGAGATAGGGATGGGGAGGAGCTGCTGGATTCAGCCCGAGGAGGCCACGCCCACCTGGACTCGCTGTAGCCATGCTTAGTTACCAGATAAAACTATGAAGTTGAATATATGGGAATCTCAGGGGCATAATTTTTAGCTACAAGCAGGGTGTCAAATAGTTATTAGAGCTCTATAGGAACCTGTCACTACCTGTATTTGTGAAAATAGTGGTGACGGGTTCCCTTTAACAGCTGCAGCAACTCTTCTCAGGACTTCTCCTTTAAGAACTGTATGCAATTTAACTCTTGAAAGTTCCCTCTCTGTCGCCACCTATAGGTGACCTTTCTGTAAATCAGTGTTCCTATCTATTATGGGTCCTTAGACCATAACTTCATACCTCCCAAAATGTGCCTATTAACATTTTTCCCACGTCTTGACCCAGAATATGTCAAAGCCCCATCCACCTTGGCACATTCCTATGGAAATGAGACCATTGGGAGGAATTTTGAGGAGATATAAAAGCTATGCCATGGTTCAAGGCTTTTTCATGGGATGGACATTGATTTTCAGGGTAGCTATCTTGGTAAATCAATGTCCGACCCATTATAGGCCTTTAGACTAGGGAAAGCTGCTGGCACTGACACCCTGCTGTGGGATAGTTTTAAGCTCCGTCCAAATATATAGGATACATAAGATCTATAATGTTTTTAGCATCTTACTATTATATGGACTATAAAATTAAAGGGGTGTCAGCAGCATTGATATGAATCTCTTAAATCATCCACTAAAATAAAGTGAAATTAAACAAAACATACTCACCTACCATTCTCTTCACACCGATCCCGGTGCTGGTCTTCTTCAAGCTTGACACACCAGGATCTCGCGTGACGTCATCTCCCTCTCCAGTGCTGGAGTGGGAGGTGATCTCATGCTGGAGGCGTGAGTAATTAACAGCCCGGAGTGCAGGACATCACGTCCTGTTGCTCCGGGCTGCTTTTTCTATTTTCCTGGTGTGTCAAGTTTAAAGAAGTCCAGCACCGGGATCGAGGAGAAGAGGACGATCGGTGAGTTTAGTTTCATTTTACTTTATTCTAGTGGTAGATTTCCTTCAAGGACTAGGCCCGTTCTATTTTAAGTTTTCCTTTAACACACCTGTACGAGGACTTGTTTTCTGTGAGACAGATTGTACTTCCCAGTGGTACCATTGAAATTTCTGTGCCATGTATTGAGAAACTAGAAAAAAAAAATTGTAATGTAGCGAAATAGAACATTCCGCTTTAGGTAAGGTCAATCATTAGATATAGGAGAATGGGTTTTTTTTAATCTTTTTTTTTTTTCCGCTCCCCCTGGATCTTTGAACGCTATAGGGCCCGATTGCTCATTCATTATACTCCGATACAGTTGTACTACTGTATAATGATAATATACTGCATCACTATAACAGTCACGCTACCTCAGAGGTTCAGGGCACCACTAGATAACATCACATGGGGGAACTATTGCGGCCCATGTGCTACCAGTATTTAAGTAAATGGGTCAAATGTGCCACTTATAAGGTTACTGCAAGAGTTAATGGTGGCTGATTTATAGTGCAGATAATACAGCAGTCACCCCCCTGGAGCCCTCTCTATTCAGGCTTAAGACGAAAGTGCTGTACCTGTAGGGTACACCTGACTGTTTAAGGAAGACTGGGGGATGACGTTATTAGATGCAAAAGGGTTAAAAATTTGGGTACCGTTTCACTTTAATAGTGTTGGTGATCTGTGCCTTTTTAGATGTGTTCTCACCCCTCCCCTGTTGCGTCCTCCCCTCCTACAGTACGTGGGGGTTTATATGGCTGATGACTCAATGTTATCTCCCTCTTTGAGGCGACACTCAAGCTGTCCCTCCCTCCCTATGTTATTGAGATGTTATGTTTTTTGTTATGTTTTTCCTTTGTATTTTATAGTTATTTTAAGTCACAGCAGACGGAATGGTGAAAAATTTGAGATGGTGGTTCCTCGGTTGGCCGACTTGCCAGCTGGGAGTCCGGCGGAACATACAGCTCCAAGGCTCAAAAATGTGTGATTCTGTCCCAAGTGCCTGATTTTTAATAAATAAAGCCGTAACCTAAATTTCCACCCAGCAAGAATTGTCTGTCATATTTTGGAAGTTAACTTATACGGTTAAAATGTACTGATATTTGGTGTTATGGGTAACTTATTAAAGGTGTTCTGTTGCATGCTTTGCAGTCTGTGTGGCATTTTTAATTATGAGGTTATCTGTATCAGGTGAGAATGTGATAACTGGAAACCACATCCATCAGCAGTGTGAAGAGAGACCAAATTGGTCTGAGCACAGTGCCATACATTGTATAGTGGCTGTGCTTTGTATTGCAACTGAGCCGATTCACATTAAAACAACTGACATGCAACCAGACCTGTAGCATAGTAGTAGTCATTGAAGAACCACTACCCTCGTTGGCAGCGGAAGTCCAATGTTGGACCCCAAAGATCTAATATCAATGGCCTTCCTATAGATCGGTCATTAAAATTTTAAACTATTTCAACAAAGAACTTTTCCCCAGAAACTTTTGGATTGATAAAAAAAAAGCTTGTGACCTGTTTAGAACTCCGACCTTAAAACTTCATACATGAAGCTCCCCGCGTCCCCACCTGCCCCTCCCCCGCCATTCCGTAATCATCAAAATAAAGTTTTAAGCGTTTAGGCGGTAATTAGGACAGACGACTGTTCTTCCCAATCCCCCGATCTGCAGACTTTGTAAGTGTTGATCACAACAGTCTTTGAGTTAAATACTTTAGAGGGTAAGGGACCTCTCTCTCTCGCTCTTTTTTGGTGGCGGAGTACCAGAAGATTAATAAAGCGCACAGCATGGAAGCATTTAATTAACGACGTTCAAACGGAAATTATTTTTAGAAAGAACACGCTCCAGTCTTTGTCAGCGCAGAATGGTTAACTAGTGTAACCGCCATGATTGTCGTAAACAGAGGAGAGAGGCGCCGGCTGAATGACAATGCGCCTCATGCATATGGATCAATCAGTTCCGCACCATCTGTAATCCCATCCTGGGTACAGACTGGGCACGCACTGCCACCGAAATCTAGACTTATAATTAAAGGGATCTCTCTGATCTCTCAGTATGGCATGGAGATGATATAGAACTAACCATCTCATATCTATCTATCTCCTATCTATCTATCTATCTCATATCTATCTATATATCTATCTCCTATCTATCTATCTATCTATCTATCTATCTCATATCTATCTCATATCTATCTATATATCTATCTCATATCTATCTATCTATCTCATATCTATCTCATATTTATCTATCTATCTATCTATCTCATATCTATCTCATATCTATCTCCTATCTATCTCCTATCTATCTATCTCCTATCCATCTCCTATCTATCTCATATCTATCTATGCCATATCTATCTATCTATCTATCTATCTCATATCTATCTATCTTATATCTATCTATCTCATATCTATCTATCTATCTCATATCTATCTATATATCTCATATCTATCTATATATCTATCTCATATCTATCTATCTATCTCATATCTATCTATATATCTATCTCATATCTATCTATCTCATATCTATCTATATATCTATCTCATATCTATCTATCTCCTATCTATCTATCTATCTATCTCATATCTATCTCATATCTATCTATATATCTATCTCCTATCTATCTATCTATCTCATATCTATCTCCTATCTATCTATCTCCTATCCATCTCCTATCCATCTCCTATCTATCTCATATCTATCTATGCCATATCTATCTATCTATCTATCTATCTATCTATCTCATATCTATCTATCTTATATCTATCTATCTCATATCTATCTATATATCTATCTCATATCTATCTATCTATCTATCTCATATCTATCTATCTCATATCTATCTATCTATCTATCTCATATCTATCTATCTATCTCATATCTATCTCCTATCTATCTCCTATCTATCTATCTATCTATCTCCTATCTATCTATCAGCTCCACGACAGATTAAAAAATGTCTCCGCCTTACATACCGCTTGAAAAAATAGACAGAGGCACGTATAACCTGGTTCTATGGATTTTTCTGCCTTATCCTGGATCTCACCGTTCCTGTAAGTCATGGGTTATCTGCTGCAGTAGAAATTAACACAACCCACGTAAAGAGGTTGTCCACCTTGTCTAAAGAGTCGCCTCATACTGAAACAAAGACCAAATCCACCTCAAACTGTAAAAACCTGGATGTAAGTGTTCAAATCCGCAAAACACTGCCCCCACAGGGAAAATGGAGCATTACATGGCTGTCTATTAAATCAATGGAGATTTTCACAAAGAACCAATATATGGAGTCCTCCAGAGACAGTTCATTGTTACTCAAAGGAAAAAAGATCCAACAATGCGGGATATTAGACAAGTAGGAGAAGACAATATTTATATTTTGTACTAATAGTCCACATTTGATGCTAGGTTATAGTTGTGGGATTCAAGGTTACCCAAAAATCAAAAAAAGAGAGGACCTTTCACCACCTCCATCTCACAGCATCCTATATTAGATGCCACTATGTGGATTCAGGATCAGAAGAAATGTTATTGTCTAGCCCCATGATTCAAGAGCAATAACTCTAAATTTGGATCTCTAGTGTCAGGTGGGCAGAGGCAGGTTATCTGCTCCAGGCCAAGACCACCTACATGATAAAGAGAGTCGTATAATAGATTGGGAATTGAGACTATCCTCAAATATGCTAACTTGGCTCTACTGCGAGATAGGTGGTCCTGCTCATGAGCTAACCGCTTGGCCACACCCATTTGACAATAGAGTTAAAAAAAAAAAAATTATGAATATTGACTCAGGAACGGTAGAGGGTAGGGGGAAAATTTAAACTTCGTAAGAAACAAAAAAAGTAACAAAAAGTCTCTTAAAGGATGCAAGGACTTCAGGGTTGGTGAAAGGTCTGCTTAAAAAGGGGGAGTTCTAGTCCTCAGAATCGGACCGGTAGGGGGGTTTGATACCCAGACCCCTCACCAATCACAAAGTTCCTAGCCCAGAAAAATCTTTTTTTTTTTTCAGATTCTCGAAGAATTTTTCTAGAGTAAATAAAGTCTCCAATTATTCTCCAATTACCGTACAGAACCACAAAGAGTATTTTTAGACCAAACATTCCAGTATAAAGCACTGAAACCACTCAGTGAAAATCGAGTCTCTACAATAAATTATTCCACATTCTCATCTTTCACCCAGCCCCGGCTTCAACCAAGAATTCAGTCATCTGCAAGACGTGGGGGGGGGGGGGGGTAACTTTTCATGGTAATTCCTAGAAATTTATAGCTGGGGAACATTTCCGATTCATTATGTTGTCATATTACATATAAAGTAATACTTTTATTATAAATCAGACAAAGCGGCTTCCCAGGGCGACATAAATAACCTACATAGGACAGCAAAATGCAGATGTCCGTGTATGCACCTCCATGTACAGATGTAGCAGAGCAGAGCTTGTCATTTGACACATTCCTGATGAGGGGGTTATACCAGCGTTGAGCTTCACCCTGCACTTTCATATATCAACACATGCCAAAATGACGGCCTCGGCCCGGTAGATCAGAACGTCCCATAACCGTAGCGCGAGAATCAGATCTGCCGAGTCAGGATAAGGCTAGTACATAAACCTCCCAAAAAACTCAAGACTGGCATTTTGACACCTCCTTACCAAAATGCTGTGTGCACCTAATTTATGAGGCAACTGGAACCATTTTTAGTTTTTCAGTTTCTGGTGTTAAAGTTCGTATTTACAGCAAAGGCTGCAAATACGTGAGCAATAAAGCCCCGCCTTCTCCCCACCCTAGCCACATCCCTAACCATTTGTGACCCTTGTCCTCCATTCGTGCTAAACCAGTGGTTTACACCAACGAATGGTGCATCTGGATGTTGCGTTGGGAAGTGCGGTGGGTAGGGTTTACAGGACCCACTTCTACCAATGACAGCCCTCCGACACGGGAAGTTACTTCAATTTCTAAGGGAGCTTGACTTCCTGTTTTTCTTGGTCTGAGGAGCCCACTCATTGGATAAGGCTGTGACCAACTGGAACGTCCGGTCAGTATAGAAGGTCCATCTATTGCACGAATACTTAAAAATTTTCCATGTCTCCTGCCATTTACTTGAGTCAGGTTTGTGATCACCGTCACATTTGTGTAAAAAAAAAAAAAAAATGCTCAAACCGATATATTATGGAGGTAACATACAAGAACATCATAGATAGAACTGATATGTAGGACTGGCCTTGACAAATTCTTTCCTGGAAGATCGGCATTCATGTAAAGCCAAACACACAGCAAACATCTGGCACCGAACGAGAACAGATGTCCCAAAAAACGAGAAAAAAAAAAAAAACACAACGCAGTATCTTGTATGATTTAAGGAGTACGTATTCTTCAGCCCAGAGAGTGGTGAGAGTACAGTCAGTGCACATCTGTTGTCAGATGCTTATATTTCCCCTCATGAACACGCAGTCCATACAGGAGACGTAAATCAGCCACCATCTATAGAGGACTGTCCTAAGCCTCGGTTATGAGGGAGCCAGCGTTGGCATAGTAGAAGCTCCAAAGGTTGTTTAGCGGATTCATCGATGGACTTTTGGTGCATCTCTAACCACGACAAAATGTTTCTCTCAAAAAGTTACGTTTTCTCTGTATGACAAAGAGTTAAGCTGTATACAAAATCTCAGTGCGGAGTATTGAACATATGATGGTCATCTTGATACGGCTCCATTTCATCGAGATCGGCAAATCAGACCAAGCTGATCAGCGAGGCCCAACTGCTGGGACCACTACCCATCATGAGTAATCACCAAAGGTTGGAGCAGTAGGACAAACAAACATCTTACCGCTTCATCATTCAACTGGAAGGGGTGTCGGAAACTTCAAGCCCAGCGATGCATTATTTCCGACAATCCCATACAATTGAATGGAGCCAAAAAGGACAAAAAGTTAGACCTGCCGCTCTACCCATCAGTGAGAACAGGAACCACTATCTGCAGGTTGCTAAGGGGGACCTGATCTTGAGATCGAAGTGCCAGCAGTAAAACCCTCAAAAATCAGCTTTTTAACCCATATACTAGGAGTTGAAAATAAACCAAACCATAACGGATATATGAACGAATATGGAGCAAAAAAAGTTGTTTTCTACAAAGCAGATATCTCCCTTTACGACACGCTGCAAAAGTGGATCACTAAGTGTAAGGTAATGTGTAGTTGAACGAAAGCTTTGAATAAACCATAAATGAGAGATGAAAAAAAAAGGCTAATAATTCACCAGAACAGGGAGAAAAAAAAAAAAAAAAAAAAAAAAAAGTAGCTGGCTACAGTCACTTTACGATATGCTGTAAAAGCGATATCCTGTTGACTTCACCCATGCCAAAGCCTTCTCCAAACTAGCTCTGTAAATTACATCAAGGAAATTAATTGAATAAAACATAAAACCCAATTAAAAAGCATGAAAATGAAAAAAAAAATAAAATAAAATCTAACAACAAACAATAAAAACCTGCAAACATTGGAAATCTCGCTGAACAGCACGCTTCCACTTCACAATGACATTAACTGCGCAAGAAAGTCGAGGTAACAGAAATTAAGGCTGACACCAGCGGCTCTCCGAAGACAACGGGGAGACGTAATATTAAAATTAGTCGCTTGTAATGCTGTTAATAGATGGAAATGGAACACACCCCTCCTGCTGTCACCAAACGGCCCCCGTCATAGAAAACACCGCAAATGACATGACAAGAACTGACAATACGGAGGAGGGGGTGAGGCCGGTTTGATGTGGTTTAAAGGGACGATTACAATTTACATTGAAAAGATGTTTCCTGGCTCTAATATGCATTTAAATGTGCGGCATCAAAGGCGAGCCAACAAACGTGGACGGCATAGACGGGAAAACGTGTAGGAAGGCACCAGCTCGCTACAGTTTTTTTAATACACATAAAAAGGGGCAAAATTGTAAAGTCGGCCTTTCACAGCTTATCATAGCTAGTGCTATCAGAATTGGCCAATATTGTACAAATATAGTGGGGAAAAAAAAAAAAAAAAATTCTCTATACTTGTATGAATGGTGGGGGTAGGGCGTAATTGGGCAGATTAATTACTAGAAGGCTACATTCACACAATGGCGCCGAGGAGAGGAGGGGGAGATGAGTGCCACACAACCCCGCCCCTCTCGATAACGATGTATGGCGCACAGCACCGTATTGTGGAGAGAGATAGGACACGTCCCATCTTTCTCCCGCCTATGGAATAGTACCGTGCCGCACGTGTGCTACACCGTAGTGCTCCTGTACGGCGCTGTGGGCCCATCGCCGTCTAAGGGGGCCATATATTCGGCGTATATACGTCAGCTGTATATACGCCGCCCCATGCGGTCGTGTGAATATAGCCAAAGGCCAACTCCTGTCAAAGGCTAATCGTTTTGTCCATATTTGGCTCAAAATCTTAAAGGGGGGTATCCTGGATTAGTTTACGAGGGTCTCTTTATTTAAAAATACACCAAAAAATTATTATTAATAATAATCAAAATGAAAGAAAAAAAAAACACACAAGTCTACGGGCTACTACCATTACTTCAATTTAGCGCCATTCAACGACGCGTGGAGGAGGTACAAAACAGTAACAGAAGAAAAGGGTTCCATTATTTTGAGTAGGAGAGAAACCCACACAGGCATTAGAGACCTTATGGGAAAATTACCCCCATCGTAATAGAAGAAAGACTTTTGTTGTAGGGAAGAAGACTCCATGACACACAGACATGTGAAATGTCGCACCGTCTTAACAGCCACTATGTACAGGCCTGAATGGGACCCTTGTGGCTAAAGGTTTTAGACCTAAGGAGCCGTACCACACACACACAAGCATAGAAAACCTGAATTTTTTTTTTTTTTTAAATCAGGACAACCCCTTTAAACCAACAAAATACCTTAAAAGGGTTGTACAGAATTAAAAAAAAGGAATACATATCATTTTTCATTCCATAAACGGCATCACATCAGTTACAGTTTGTGTGTGGTATTGCTCCTTAGCTTATTAAATGAATGTAGGAAACATTAAAAACAATATTTAAAAAAGTTTTAAAGTTGATAACTTTTTATTAAGAGGTTGGAAAAAAAAAATCATCAGAAACTGAAATAAGAGGTCACTTATACTAGTAGATGAATCAAAGTACGGTACACCCACATAAAATGTAAAATACCGGCAAATAAAGGATAATTATATTCAATCTCGAATTTAAAAAAAAAACAAAAACAAAAAAAACAAAACATGAAATGTAGTAGTCTCCTACGTGGAGCCTGGACACGTTCCGAAATGGTTACCCAACACGCTGAAGTAGTTTGCAAGCACAGAAATGAGGAAATAATTATAGGGTCGGAAAAATAATTAGTAGCTTTTGTGAGAAGCTTGCTGGATTATTCGTTACAAAAAGGAAAAAAAAAACTGGAAATAAGGGGGGGGGTGCACATCAGCACCTGTGTATCTACACTAGTTACGCGTTGTTCATTCCCCCCCCCCCCCCCCTTGTGTGTTTATCTCAAGTAATTTATTTTAATTCCATGTTTTGGCTGCTTGTGTTGTTCCTGCCATCAGCAGCGCGGCCATAAGTGGGGGATGACTAGAGTAGGACATCTACAGCTACTAAAAATCTCGATTAAAAACATCTTTTCCTTTTTTAAACTACCGATCTTCGGAGAGCAAGAAAGAAAAGCAGGGACATGGAGGAAGATTTAAAGGAATTTTCCAGCAGAAACATACAGAGTTGCCCTGTTCCGGGTCCCTGTTCCGGGTCTAGTTCTAGAGACACTTCTGTTACCTCTTCACCAGACTAACCAGAAGTGACTGAGATAAGGGAACCCAGTGGGGCAAGTGGCCTCAGCAAGACCTGTGGCATCAGCATCCATGAACACCAACAATTCCAGCATGGCCTTGAAATAGCCAAAGGAATGACACTGGGACCCGAGTTTACGTATACAGCGTTCTCTGTTCCCGCTCCTCCCCTCTTACAGTTTGGCGCCTTCTTTGACCATACCTGAAGAAAAGCTGTCTGCAAATCTAAAATATGCCCCCTCCATTGCCCTTAATGCAGTTATTTGGATGGTCTAACGAAGAAGTCAGCAGCCAATTGAGTAGAACCCCATATTTTTATCCATAATTTCCAGATGTGGTCCAGGACCAGGTTTTCTTCAGTCTTGGGGGACGGTGAAGCGGTTATGGTCCCATGACGTTGACCTAACATACCTATGGTACAGTCAAATTTAAAGGCTTCACTTTATTCATCAAGAAACTTAATAGATATATAGTGGTAAATTTCCATAATACCCTGCCCCCCCACTTACAAATTACAAAAATCATGAGGTAAAGTGGCCAACCACTCACATTCTTTTGGCGGAAAGATTGTCTAATAACAATCAATTGACTGCCATTTGCCCGGATGTTGGCAATTACGTTAGTCTATTAGCACATCCCACATGTTGCCCCCAGTACCGTCTCATATGAGTATTCCTTTTTATGATGTCTGGGAGTTGCCTTTATCATAAACAATAGTTAGTCATATCATTCAAATAATATTTTGCTACGCGGTCACTTCCACACGACAGCACAATCTTAAATATGGACTCATGTATCCGCTAAGATGAATGCTAGCAGGAGCTCTGGTAAAATGGCAGTATCCTAAATGCAACGTCATCTTCAATACAAGCAGCCCATTTCTCTTAATAGTTTTCCTCAAAAGTGTAAGCACCATTCCTGCTGAGGTGGAGAGAGGAGCAAAAGCAAAACTGGAAAGTGTAATTTTGGAGAAAAAGCGAAGCAGGAGGATTTTTTTGTTAAATTTTATAGTTTAGTAAACATTGAAAATATGAGGCTACATGCAATGACTGAAAAAAAATATTCATATTAATCCACATACACAAAAGAGATAGCCAAGATAAATTAGTTTGCGTATGATAATCTCCCTGTCACAATCATATTTTCTTGGAAGCATATGACACAAGATTACACTATATTTTTAGTTTATGGTGCTAGGCGATTTGGCAGTTTGAGTGTTTTTCGGCCTGTACCAGCATCCCGAACCTAGCTGTGATCAATGCACTTACATATAATGATTCTTAATGGGAATCTACGACAAATTTCCTGTCAGAAACATTGAGTGCCATCTTAGTTTATACACACTGGCAGCCATTTTTTGAGCAGTCCAACTAAAACAACACTTTTCAATGTAATCCGTGGTAGTTGTTTCTTATATTTCATTATTTTCTTGCGAGAGTGAGTTCAGATCCCCCTCATAACAAGACAGGGGAGCTTTCTTGAAGGTTTTGATTTAATTATAGATTTACCTTAAGTAAAAATTACTTAAGGTAAATCTATAATCAATGACGAGTTATCAAATCCTTCAATAAAGCTCCCCTGTTTTGTTATGAGGGGGATCTGAACTCACTCTCCCAAGAAAATAATGAAATATAAGAAACAACCACCACAGATTACATTGAAAAGTGGTGTTTTAGTTGATGGACTTCTCAAACAAATGGCTGCCAGTGTGTATAAACTATGGTGGCACTCAACGTTTCTGACAGGAAATTTGGCGTAGATTCCCCTTAAGAATCATTATATGTAAGTGCAATGATCCCAGCTAGGTTCAGGACGCAGGTACAGGCCAAAAAAACACTCAAACTGCCAAATCTCCAAGCAGTATAAACTAAAAATATAGTGCTATGGTACGTACAATCTGTGTAATCCTGTGTCATATACTTCCAATTTCACACCCTACAAACGTCAAAAATTCCTCTCCGGGAGAAAATCTCCAGAATAAAGTTCTGTACTAACACACCATATGGTATCAGGATGCCTTCATATCAGCTCTGTGCCAAAACAAGTCTACATGTGACAGCCATATTATGGTATCCGGAAACCAACTATATAGATAACATTTTGCAATATATAGAAACTGAAGATATTATATTGACCGTTTTTATGCTAAATTAAAAAAAAAAAAATGTAAATAGAAACATTATTGGAGAAGTATACAATGCAATTTTCACGCCCAGTTAATATATAGCCTTGAAGAGAACCTAATGACTAGGTGGTGCTGTGTTATCATGAGTCATCAGGCTACGTAAAAAAAAAATTGGACTTCCAAGAACGCATCAAGGTTATTTATTTTCCTCTATATGGCCTCGAAAAACCATCACTTTCAATGAAAGCAAGGAATAAAATTGAAGCTTAATATTTTCTCCATTAAAACCTGTTCTTATCAAAGCTCCACAGGTGAGAGGCCTCCACACAGAATAACGTACAACATCAAGGGGAGATATCAAGGGAAGGCCGGAGAGCTTTATGCCAGGTACAAGCAGCAGATGAAGGAGAAGTAAAAAGCTTTTTAATAATTCCAACAGGGTTTTCTACATCTCTCTGACCTGGTAAACATTCGATCAAAGCCGCATCCTGTACTGTCCCCCGTTAATTAGCCTTTGTGATGCAAGCACCCAATACATAAAGGAATCTGCGGGCTACAAAAGGTCTGCTGCAAAGTACCCCCATTCCATCGTAGGGGGGAGGGGAGGATGTGAATAGATCAAAGCCGGCATGACATGGGAACAGCGGACTCATGCAGAGCAGTATCTTACAGCCACCTTTTCTGGAAGTGATGCCAATCAGTGGACAGAGGACACAGGAGAGCTGCTAACCTCTCCGCACAAAAACTAATTTGTCTACCTCAGAGTCGAAAGTCAAAATGTATTAAAATCTTTCGAAATGATCTGAGTAGTGGTGCATTCGGCTGAAGAGAAGATAGCTTCACTATAAAACGTTAAAAACCTGTGGGAAATGGAGATGTAACTAGGAGAACTTAAGATAAAAATCCTAAAAAATGGGAAGAATCCTCACGTGGACTTCAATCATAGAAAGATAAGTAAATATTAGACGTTAACGTCACATCAGAGGTATCTCAATCTTCTGGAATCGGACCACCGTAAATAGATACAAGATCACACATCCACCAAAAAGATCCATAGAAGAACCTGATCAAAAGCTTAAACTATCAAGAAAAGAGTTGAACTGCAATACCACATGCAACATGTCGAGGTGCTCATATATAAAAACGTCAAAAACATTGGCCTTGAGTAAAATATTTCGACCACAGAAAGGCCTCTGTGCCCCTACGATGAATATTTTGAGTTGTGCGACGTGTCTTATCGAATTATATTCACAATTTTTCTTTTTTCCCCCTCAAGATGGCATTCCCGTAGGGTAGACCTGATATGAACAAGGTCCTTTAACAAGTCGAGCCCTGACCAGGGGCTGCACAGAAATTCCTGCATTGTTGATTTCTCTCAGAAAACACGCAGTATACTGTGAACATCTAATACACGCCAGTTGTCAAGAGAACGTTAAAATCACGTACACACTGGCTCCTTGTTCTGGCCATACAGTAAAATATGAAACGAACAATGACCCACTGGGAAATGTACACAAAATTATGTGTCTCCACTCCCATCAGCTTCACTCCCCCACAATGAGAGGTCACCAGGCGGTTATTAGGTAGTCAAGTACTTTACTTAAACTGGATTTCCAGGGACTTCAACAAAAGACTGTTCAGGGTCTACGGCAGAGGGAGTACGCATATTTGTAAAATAAAGAATTAAACGCCTATTCGTAAGGACAAGTACAGTTCTGACGTACAGTGTATTGAAATGTTGACTGATACACTCTTCAACGGACATAATGGGGTTCTTCAAGGATCCTGTTGCGCAGACCCTCGAGAGAACTGAAACCAGAGCCATCATGTTCAGCTTATGAGGGAATGTTTAAGATGACCAAATATGGATTTTGGTTGGATCTCAAAACACAGGGAGAAGCAACCTTTTTTCACTCACCATCCTCACAAGTTGGTTACACAGACTGTCATTACTTCTTCTCTGATGTTTAACTTGGGGTCTATTCCACACCGTGACCAAAATCTGCCAAGAAGCTACAAAGAACCTCTTGTAAACACAAGGCAAAAAAACTTTGTCCCATAAAAGCCAAAGTGCTAGCTGGCCAGAACTTTACGAGTATGTGACACAGTGGTGATAATGTTGGCCACAGTTGACCAATTTTTTTTCTCCACGTTAAAGTTTGGCACTTCCTACTGTGATGAACATCCCTTGTCAGGTTTTCAGGGCAAAATATCTGACCATTTGGGAGAACGAGGGTTTGAGTACCCAATTCCTGGCCAATGGAATCTCCAAAGGGCTGGTGACTCTTAGCCACGTAAAAGTTGTGCTTTTTAAGGGGGAAAAAAAAAAAATTATATACGATAGGGCCCACTATAGCACCGGAACTTTGTGTTCTAGAATTCCAATCTCACTCAAGGGATCACGTTTATTCTGCACATGATCTGTTCATTTAGGCCATGGTTGAATGTGAGGTCAAGACCAGACACTAAGTGACACTGTCATAGCTGGGGGGGCATGGCTTGATGCCCAAGGGGCTTTCTACGAGAGTCACAGAAAATGCTCAAGAAAGTTGTATAGTCATCATACCAGTGATATGAGGAAGCGCTTAGCAGTCTGGGACCAATAACATTTCTATTCCACATTCGGAAGAGGATACAAAAATATTTTCTTGCTACACAGGGGCAACAAGACAGGGATCAGCTCATACAGCGGAGGCCGATTTAATGTTGCATTTTATTAGTACAAGATGAAAAACTGCATTCACCATCTGGAGTGACGGCGTCAGAGACAAAATTATAATGACTTCTTCAGCCTTATTAAAACATTACAGTACGCTTTGTTTTTCGCTTTCGTAAAGGCAAATTACACCACAAATTCCAATTTTTTTCTATCCTCGACAATTTGGAAAGTCAATATCCAAGCAGCTCTTCACAAACATCCTAATGCCCATTGCTATGCATCAGACTTCTCCACGTGTTTGACCTCCCTTAGGTCTTCGGAGCACAGTATAGGAATGTACATACATCCTTATCACTCAAATGCTCTACAACCTACATAGACACAACAAAATTGAACTCCGACCAAAAAATAAATAAATAAATAAATAAATAATGATTAGGGTGATATGACTGAATTTCCCGAAAATATTGAAACAAAACAAAATATGCCAGTCACAAAGTGAAAACCAGAATAGACGTCAGCGTCAAGTGCACTCATCGGATTGCGAGCCGTGTGACAGTGTTAGCAGCATAATGCAATCCCATGCCACAACGCAACTTCAACCCCACTGGCTCAGACGGAGCGTGATTTATAATGGAGTCCGGCTGTGAGGCTTCAGCGGTGATTAATCACAGGGAAACTAAAGATTATTAACAAAAAAAAAAAAAAAAAACACACTGAAAAAGGTCACAAAAGCAGAAGCTAAAAATATAGAATACAAAAAAAGAAATTCTGGAGGAGATTGGATCAAAGCCTCGGATAGAACTGCCGAATCGGCAAATGGGAGTTGAATGGAGAGGATACTAGAACTTGAAAGAATAAAAATGAAAAATTTTATCCAAACAAAAAACAACACAACACACAATCACTCAACAAAATCAAAAACAGGCCACTCACAAAACTTCTAGAATTTTTTGAACATTTTTATTTGTACAGGAAATGGATTGGTCAAATCAGGTTTCGAAAACATCAAGTGCGGATAACCAAAGGGGTTCATATTCATATTTTTTCGCCATAGGCCCTAGATTGTTAAGATTTTTATTAAAAAGGAACCTATAGTTACCAGGGTTACTATTTACAGTCCTCACCCAGGTGAAGCACACGGCCAAGTAGAGAAAAAAGGGTGACTGCTCCTCACCCCTCGTCCTAGGAAGGAGGTGACCACGACCTCCACGGAGGCAGGGATCTGGACGCAATTTGTGCGGCCAGATCACTAGCCCCAATACGGTCGTGTGCATGGAGACTGAGTATACTGAGGCTCATCGGTGACATGAGTGCATCATTTTTTTAACCGCACTATGTAACTGACAACCGCTATGGCCGAATACAGGCCACAGCCGATGGTTGTAGCAGGTGCACCCTGTCAAAGTGGCGCCACCATTGAGCATCTGTATACCAACCCAGGTGGTGACAGGAGGCACCGTCAGAAGGAAGTATAGGTTCTTATTACACCAGCTGAGTAAAAAAAATAAGTTATAAAAACAAGACAACCCCTTTAAGAGGCAAACATCCCATTACCACTTTATAACTTTAATTTCATGAATGGGGTGTAAAATTCTATGATTAAATCTGTGTTTATCTGTACATTATGCTCTGTTGAAGTTCCGGTCTCACAATATACTGCCCATTCATGCACCCTAAAAACTACAATTCAGGGAACTCAGCAGAGAGTCCTAATTAGTGCCCGATGATTAACCCTTTACAGAAATATTCCAAAAAGTCTTTAACCCCCTCAGCACTTTCTAAGACTTTATTAGCGGCCTAGTTCCTTCACGCCGTCCACTTCTCTTGAAGCATGAGGTAAATGCTTCAACGTTTTCAGTCAGGAGGGTTGCCATGACAATGGCTGGAGTTTGGCTCTCCCTGATCCATATTCAGACATATAATCAGTGTAAAATATTTTGAGAAGTGCACAGAGCGGAACAGACGTTTCATCAATGTTCCTAGCCTACTTAGGCGCCTCATGCTTGTACGGATTGATAACTTTTACCACAGAAATAAGATAAAACGGTGACTGAAACTTAGATTTTCAGGCCTATTTTATTAGGCTTCGTTCAATTTAGGATGGATATTCCATATAACCAGACTAGTCCAGTAAAAAAAGTTTACTTTTAGAAGCGATGGTTCCACTCACAAAAATTCTCCTTAGTCATTAAAATGACATATTTCTGCTCAGTTTCTGCCTCAAGGCTCAAGACTTTACATTATGTCGCAGTTTCACTTATAAAAAAAAAAAATTCAAATGAAATTACATTTACTACAAACCATATAATTGTTACACGCCAAAAGCAATCTTTTCCCATAAATTCGCAAAAAAAAATATGGTCCCCAATGTTGAACGCTAAGAACAGGGAATACCCCCCCCCCCCCAATTGATGGCACTTTATGGGAAAAGCCATAGTCATTGTACGCCAAGTATAGATGGATGCTCGACCATAACAAAGACATGTAGGAGGTCACTTCACATTCAGCTGCAGGACGCCAACTTTACGGGTCAGCTGGATATACATACAAAGTGTTTTTTGTTTTTTTTTTCGAAATTTTATAAAACAAAACAAGTTAATAGACCAAGATATGGACTTAGGCCACGGCACAGCTATGTGGGGGGGGGGGGGGGGGTAGTGTTACCCTATTAAAAATGGAGTAACTAAAAATATACACAGAATTATAAAAGACTTGGTTTCAGTCCTATGTACAATGACATAAAATTGGGGGAATTTTTTTTTAAAGTCAAAAATTTATAGAGGGGAACTCATATTTCCATCGTCTCCAACTTTTTTAGGCCTCTATTCTCCGCTTTTAATGACATACAACAAGCCCACTCCTCACACACGCACTCAGCCCCATTGTAGTTCCTGGCCATTACTAGGACCACCCTTCCTCTAACTTTTGATCCTTTTCGTTTCTGAAACCAAGGAGCACATGGTGAGCGGGGAGGTTTATTACCATAATTAAGACACTTGCTGGTGGTATTAGGGAAAGAAAAGGGTTGAGGGGGGAAATTAAGTTTCCCAATTCAAATGAGATCTAACCTGGACTTTGTGGGTGGTCTTAAAGGAAAGTCTGACCCCTCGGTGGCCACAGCAAATTCACTGCAATTGTGAATTGGTTATTTTTACATGTGAACAGCGACGGGCTACAATTACAACTGCAAATACAGGTGATGGTCCGTTTAACCTCGGCATGTTATATCCAAGTCTTGTCTTCATGGAAAAACTTAAGCAAGGTGCTGAGCCCCTGCCAAATCTTTTTTCAATGTTTCCTCAAAGCAAACAAAATTTCACCACATGATGATGGGAAACAAAAACAACGCGTATCCGACGACAATTTTGCCCCCCAAAAATTCATTACATAATGCTTCTGTAGTGCAGGGGTCGGCCAAAGAGGTTCCTGACCCCTGCTATAGTAATTTCAACTGGATTGGTAAAATTCTGTGCTCGAAAACCTGCACCAACCTGGTAATTTTAGGTACCCGAAAAGTTATCAACAGAGATAAGCTGCTCAAACTTTTTGTAGGATGTGCCCTGTGTGACCTGGACATCCGAACCAATCCACAAATTAATAAAGAACTATCCCTCATCTGAGGAGCCCCCCCCCCAACCCAAAAAGTATGTACTCTAGAACCAGCAGTCCCACAGACTCTGAAGGAAGCAGATGGAGCCCTGCAAGTCCGGAAACGCCAATCAGACCAGGGAAAGGAACCCCAAACTCATTAAACTCAAAGGAATTCCAATTTCTCAAAGGGTCAGAACCTCAGAGATCACATTTTTAAAATCCTTTTAAGACTTCTATTGCTATAGAACACCAGAAAAATAAATTTGTAAAAATTCCAAAAGACCCAATAGTTTACAAGGAATGCCACTCATTTAAATGCATTCCTCTTGTAGTTGCTCATATACACCAATCATAACAGGCAGAGATCCCGATCCCAGTTTATGTGGTGTCTGTACACAGTGTCGCTTTCCTCCCCACCGCGCGAAAATCAGAAAGCAGATTAGGCCCCATCTATCTCTGCCGCCACTTTCCATCCCAAGCTGCATCTTGTCACTGCTCCATTGTAAATCAGTTCGGTTCACCTGCTGAGCCGGGAGCTGGAAGCAGCCGGAGACACAATATAATAGCATATCACATTTCTAATAGATTTCTGCCCTGTCAACACTTTTTGCATTATTATTTAACACAGCGCATGCAATTTTATGCAGTGCTGTACAGAGACATTTTCAGGCACGATTTCCCCCGTCCAATCGAGCTTACAATCTGTTGGGTCCTCGGAGCAGGAGAAACAAAGTGACTCGTTCTGAGGTCGCGACGACCTGTGGTTGGGATTTTGAAAAAGGGCACAATGATGGGGGCGGATAAATCACCAACAAATAAGAGCAGTAATAAAACTGCAGATGAGGTCATATAGGAAAAGAGTAACAAATTTTAGGACATTTACTGAAACATTTTAAATCTTAGCTCTATGGTAGGCATGTACAAGCCTTTTGTTAAAGAAAAAGGAGCAAACCCTGAGCTGCTACCTTTTTATATCCTTTTGCCATCTGTATGACAACCTGGAGGGATTACAATACAGCGATTACGATTTTTCATGGAAGCTCGATACAATTGACTCCAACCCCAAACCGAAACAATTGTCGCACGACCGGCCACGACATGTAATCAATTTATGACGAAGTCCTAAAGTCTCACAATAACAAAGAACAATTGACATAAAATTGGGGGAATTTTTTTTTAAAGTCAAAAATTTATAGAGGGGAACTCATATTTCCATCGTCTCCAACTTTTTTAGGCCTCTATTCTCCGCTTTTAATGACATACAACAAGCCCACTCCTCACACACGCACTCAGCTCCATTGTAGTTCCCGGCCATTACTAGGACCACCCTTCCTCTAACTTTTGATCCTTTTCGTTTCTGAAACCAAGGAGCACAATGGTGAGCGGGGAGGTTATTTGACCATAATTAAGACACTTGCTGGTGGTATTAGGGAAAGAAAAGGGTTGATGGGGGAAATTAAGTTAATCCCAATTCAAATGAGATCTAAACCTGGACTTTGTGGGTGGTCTTAAAGGAAAGTCTGACCCCTCGGTGGCCACAGCAAATTCACTGCAATTGTGAATTGGTTATTTTACATGTGAACAGCGACGGGCTACAATTACAACTGCAAATACAGGTGATGGTCCGTTTAACCTCAGCATGTTATATCCAAGTCTTGTCTTCTATGGAAAAACTTAAGCAAGGTGCTGAGCCCCTGCCAAATTTTTTTTCAATGTTTCCTACACGAACACTCCAAAAGGCAGAAGACCAGCAGATAAATTGGATATCGACAGCAAAGATCACAGGAGAAAGATGGATGAGATAAAAAAGACTCAGGGAAGCAACTAAAGATAAAGCACTAACAAAGAAGGAAAAAAAGAAAACCAGAAAGCCAATAAAAAATAAACACGCGTCATCACGAGCAATTTTGCCCCCCAAAAATTCATTACATAATGCTTTTCTGTAGTGCAGGGGTCGGCCAAAGAGGTTCCTGACCCCTGCTATAGTGAATTTCAACTGGATTTGGTAAAATTCTGTGCTCGAAAACTGCACCAACCTGGGTAGATTTTAGGTACCCGAAAAGTTATCAACAGAGATAAGCATGCTCAAACTTTTTGTAAGGATGTGCCCTGTGTGACCTGGACATCCGAACCAATCCAGCAAATTAAAAAAGAAATACAGCACGGCGAGCTCGTGGCTAATGAGTGGGAATGCAGGACAGCCAACGCCTGACCCGAACCTCCCCCGACAGGCCAACCAAAACCGCCAAAACGAATTCCCACAACCCAAAAAGTATGACTCTTAGAAACCAAGCAGCAGTCCCACAGACTCTGAAGGAAGCAGATGGAGCCCTGCAAGTCCGGAAACGCCAATCAGACCAGGGAAAGGAACCCCAAACTCATTAAACTCAAAGGAATTCCCAAATTCTCAAAGGGTCAGAACCTCAGAGATCACATTTTTAAAATCCTTTTTAAGACTTCTATTGCTATAGAACAGTGGTGGCGAACCTATGGCACGGGTGCCAGAGGTGGCACTCTGAGCCCTTTCTGTGGGCACCCGGGCCTTCACCCCAACACAGAGTTTGCCAGCAAGGACTAAAGGCTTTCTCCATTGATCCAATACAGCCCAGAATGTGCCATGTTCAGCCCTATTTGGCTGCCAGGACTAAAGGAGGAGCAAGAAGGTGTGGATAGAGATGGGTTGTTATTGGAGCTCCTGCTCTGGGTCCCCTGATCCTTCCTCTTTAGGGAACCCTGTAGGGAAGCTACAATCCAAATTCCTCTATCATCTTTCTATTGTATTGGAGAACTCAGGAGGCCAATACGATTAAAACCTGTGATACAGCAGGGATCAATCAGTTACTGCTTTATGTTGGCACTTTGTGACATATAAGTAGGTTTTGGTTGTAGCTTGGGCACTCCGTCTCCAAAAGGTTAGCCATCACTGCTATAGAACATCCAGAAAAAATAAAATTTGTAAAAATTCCAAAAGACCCAATAGCTTACAAGGAATGCCACTCATTTAAATGCATTTCCTCTTGTAGTTGCTCATATACACCAATCATAACAGGCAGAGATCCCAAGGTTATGGTGGGTTCTGTACACAGTGTCGCTTTCCTCCACCGCTGAAAATCAGAAAGCAGATTAGGCCCCATCTATCTCTGCCGCACTTTCCATCCCAAGCTGCAATCTTGTCACTGCTCCATTGTAAATCAGTTCGGTTCACCTGCTGAGCCGGGAGCTGGAAGCAGCCGGAGACACAATATAATAGCATATCACATTTCTAATAGATTTCTGCCCTGTCAACACTTTTTGCATTATTATTTTAACACCGCGCATGCAATTTTATGCAGTGCTGTACAGAGACATTTTCAGGCACGATTTCCCCCGTCCAATCGAGCTTACAATCTGTTGTGGCGCTCGGAGCAGGAGAGAAACAAAGTGACTCGTCTGAGGTCGCGACGACCTGTGGTTGGGATTTTGAAAAAGGGCGACATAGATGGGGGCGGTATAAATCACCAACAAATGAAAGAGCAGTAATAAAACTGCAGATGAGGTCATATAGGAAAAGAGTACAAAAATTTTAGGACATTTACTGAAACATTTGTAAATCTTAGCTCTATGGTAGGCATGTATCAAGCCTTTTTGTTAAAGAAAAAGGAGCAAACCCTGAGCTGCTACCTTTTTATCCTTTTTGCCATCTGTATGACAACCTGGAGGGATTACAATACAGCGATTACGATTTTTCATGGAAGCTTGATACAATTGACTCCAATCCCAAACCGAAATCAATTGTCGCACGACCGGCCACAGACATGTAATCAATTTATGACAAAGTCTACGTCTCAACATAATAAAGAGACATTGTTGCCCCAGGGCAAAGAGGTTGTGATACACTTTGATACATGCCCCTCTATGTGCCTGGACACTTGCCGGTAGTAGAGGCACAAAAATACTCTGGTAACACACCCAACCGAGACTGGTTTGGCTTTAGGCGTAAATACATCTCAAAAATCCTCATCTTCCAGACTAAAAACTGAACTGGACTACTAGTGTCAGTCATTGATCATGATGGCCCCTGCCAATCTGCAGGGACATTAGCGTTTACCGTAGCACTGGCCGGTAGTCCTCTGGTAAGGATTCCAAACATCGTTGATACAGTAAGGAACAAAGTCCTTCTCTAGTTAAAATACTGAAAATTCCGTCACCATATGGTTCATGCTTCAGCCGTATTCACACTTGCCGATTGGAGTGCAACGTAATACAACCGGAACAGGGAGGGGCTTCGCCCAATCAGCATCAGGCACCATGTATTTAGCATAACAATGTTATGTTACCAATTGCATGTGTTTCACTTAATATGCATATTCGATCGAGACCAAGTCCCACCCTGTTCAGCTCCGAATGGGTTTAGAAATACACGCCAACCAGAAAGTGGGCTACAAGGACCAAAATTTTAGAAAAATAACACAAGTCTGGACTTGTGTTGAGCAGCTGGAGAGATCAGCGATCACTTTGACCCATGGGTTCAGGTTCCTGCCAACTGCGTTCCACTACAAAAACCAACAAATCAAAACATATCCCTATTTTTGAGCGCAGGATAAATACACAAGGCAATAAAACGGATTGTGTAACGCTGCAGCTGTGCAGTTTATGGGGCGTAACGAGACACCCAAAATATTCAGCAGTAATTCTCTATTTCAAAAGAAAAAAAAAAAATTACGTTTTATTCAAATTTTTTTAAAAAAATTCAAAAAATTTCTAACCCGGCAGTTAATTTTTTTTTTCCCCATGCAGTTCCTGGAAATATTTTCCATTGTAGAAACACCCATCAGGTTATCAGTGAAAGGTGAGGTTTTACATCAAGCCTGGACAAACCCCAGGAGGCAGGTATCCAATTAACTCCAAGAATTTCTGCTGGAATGCACCTTCCCTGACTCTATGGCGGGTCCTGCAAAATAACACGGGGGCTCAGATTCTACATGGAAAATATATTCTGATAATCCCAGACAATTTACCGTAATATTAATCAGGAACAATTATTGCAACATTTATTCAATCAAGTGTATCCAGAGGTTTATCATGATGGTTCAGAGCTACAGGGGTGCACATCAGCCGCAAGGACCCATCCTGGTAGGATCACAGGGTCCTCAAAGTAACAGTCTGTAGAAGACATTGTAGGAGAGAACGAAATGTCTGGAAGATTATAGACGGAATCCACCAATGTGAATGCAGTCCAACTGTAATAAAAGGGATTTGATATGGATAGGTAGTTTTAAGAGAAACAAACCCCTTTTTATATACACTTAGGGGTTGACCAGGATGAAACAGATTTTCTTTCAAAAAATTGCGCCACACCTAGCCATGGTTGCATCTGGTATTGTAGCCCAATCACTTCAACTGAGCAAAAATGCAATACCACCTACAAACAAAACACAAACGTGGCCCTGTTTTAGAAGGAAGCAGCCATTAAAGAGGTAGCCCCAAATTTGACTCTCATCCCCATGTTATAATCTGAACAGTCTGACTGCTGGAACCAACACCGATGGCTAGAATGGACCCCCAGGGGGTCTCATACTCACTAACTGAACAAAGAGACATCTCCGGCGATACCCAAGTGCTGTGCTCAGTAATTTTTGACACTCCTGTTGTATTGCGTGCATGACCTGCTACTCCATCAATTACTAAGAATGAGACCCCTATTCTTGTGAACTGTAGTTAGAGCCACGCAGGGATCAAATTGTTACGGCCTCTACTGTGGATAACGGACTTGGGGCAACCCCTTTAATGAGACAAGTTATCTTATTAGGATTCTAACCTCTAAACCATAGAGTGCAGTAGAGTGTCTCGCTCTGGAGGACCTGTACAGCACATTAATATGCGTTGGCACTGTGTAATGCCTCATATATCCTGCGGGGGAGCTGCAGGGAAAAAGAACACTTAGAGATCCTTACTTTTTAAAGGAAATCTGCCTGTGAGGGTCCTGGTCAGGGGCACATTTTGATAACTATATGGCCCTATAGTAGGTAAGTGACAAAGTGGCAAATTAATTAAAGGGGTGATCAGTTCAGACAACGCTACGACTACAGCAATCCATAAAATCCAATACATAAGGCTACGTAGATTCCAGCCACTTCCTTAGACATGACAATCATGTGACCTCAACATGTGATCGTAGCGAGAACCCAAGGTTGTCGTATATTAACCCTTCTTTATTCAATTGCTTATATAGCACCAACATATACTGCAGCACAGTACAGAGAGTCAGTATTATATAAGATGACCTATCAGGTAGTATAGAAATCTGTCAGTATGATATATATGGAAACAATCAAGAGACAAATTCTACCCAGACGAGTGACAGCAGCGTCACCGGCGCGGCCGACCCCTCCACTCTCCGCGCTCGCGTTGCGCTGAATGCGCCCAGGCTTGTAGCTCACATCAAAGCCGCTCTTCTCTGAAGATACCTGGTTCGTGTTACAGGAACTGATCTTTCAACATCCCTCTCGCTCCCCCGTTGGGTATACTCGGCTGATGCCACATCTGTGCGCTACACCACCAATTCCCTGATCCTTTGTCAGATAGATCCAGAGCGAGGGCGCCCTCGGGACGCCACACAATATGGTCGTTTTAATTACGACCCAGTCTACCGGTTTTTAACACCTTCAGTCATGGGGGGGGGGCAGCGATCACATCTTTCCGATAGACCCAACACTGTACATTGTGACCCGTGAATAGAATGCCAGGAGTACGGTGGAGACTGACACACTGAAAGTGAGAGCTATAACAGAAGATAAAGCACCAACCACCTCTCTCCAATCTTCCCATCACTGCACATTGTGATGCACGAATACAATGCCAGAACCACAGTGAAGACTGACACCCATGCAAATAAGGGAGAATATGGGTGCATTGTCACCCTATATGGTAACCAGGGTTTGGGAATAGAGTGATGACCCTATAAGGACTGTTTAGTAGCAAGTAGCTGATTTTTATGGAGGGTTCAAAGCAAAATTGCACAAAACGAATAACAAATCCAAAAGGTCAATTTAACAGGTAACCACGTAACATCAAAGACCCGTCCAGCTATCACGTCACCTGCTTCTGTCGCAATCCCGGGAATACTACACACAGGTGTAGGGATCAGGAAACAATCCCCCCCCCCCGCCTACACACAACAACCGTCTTACAGGAAACACCTTCCCCGGCTTCCAGGAGGAAGATTTTATTTATGCATAATGACTGC
This sequence comes from Engystomops pustulosus, assembly GCA_019512145.1. Taxonomy (NCBI): domain Eukaryota; kingdom Metazoa; phylum Chordata; class Amphibia; order Anura; family Leptodactylidae; genus Engystomops; species Engystomops pustulosus. Next base: position 3,087,327 of record CM033645.1, read on the forward strand.
ATTATCAGAGCAACTAATGTGTCTGATCAATTAGAGCCGATTACAGTCCTTGAGGTTTCGCCTCGCTTTTATGACGCTAAGCGCAACACGGCATAAATCGCCCAACGCCAAAGTCGATATCCTCGTAGACTAAAATATAGATCTGTAGAGTAAGGCAAAAGCCTGGGAGGGGAAGAGGGAGAGTTTTTGGAATTCATTGGCATCAACACTACAAAGATGTAAAGCCTTCTAGGAAGTGCAACGATAGACCTTAAAACAATACAAATAGTACAGAACAAGAACAAAAAGTACCGCCATATACATCACAATCACCCGATAACTGAAGTACCCGCCTATACGTTCAGAATTAGACTGTTATTACAGAATGTATCTAACAAGCAACAAAGTAACAACCGCAACAATGGTCTTGTCAAATTCCGGAGGATAATAATAGATGACTACTTATATGTTCTGATAGTATTGTAGAATGTTTATCAATAAAGTATCTATCAACAACAATGTAACAACCACAACAACAGCGTATCCTTTCAGGTCTAGCCGAATTCCGGAGGATAATTAGCAAGTGACAGAAGTCATCGACATCAAAAGTAGGCGAGAGCGTTCGCACCTGTAGTTACGACCTGCACCATAAGCCACCGAGCCGCATGGCTCATTAACCCCTTACTAGCAGCTTCTCTGGCTTTCGGGTTGTTGCAATCGGGGCATGACAGGGGTTGTAGTTCTGCAACAACTGGAGAGCCACAGAGGGGGGGGGGGGATGGGGGAAAGCTATAGATCAAAGCTAGAAGAAGGATGAGATACTCATGCGGGCATCAATGGTGTATGGTTAATGGTAGAGCGCCCAACATCGCCTAGAAGACACTCTATATAGCCCAGTTCAAAGGTCAAGCTCCGCTCCTGGTGACAAGCATTCCTTCAAGAGGCAGCAGCTCCTTGAGAGCCCCTATCAATATACACTTCAAGAAAAAGCAGCAAAGCACCCCAGGGTGTCAAATCACAAAATCAATGGAGAGGTATACACAACGTGGAAATCAATGCAGGTCAGAAGCTGCAGAGGAGATGAGACACTAGAGAAGGGGTGGCCAGGGCTGGGTCTGATGGGTTTTTTGGTAGGAAACCACTTACTTCTCATATTCGGCGTTGTCTTTATCACAACGGGCGTCCTTGTGCTTCTGCCAGTCCTTGCCGTGCTTACAAGTGGTCAGGAGGACCACGTCCTCCCCATTATGAACATGATATAAGGCATTCCTGGTGTCGGACCCTATCCCCGTCAGGTATCTTTTCCCTTTGAACACCAACATGTACTTCCTAATAGGAGGGATAGTGTTAAATTTCAGAAATCCCTTCTCCCCCCCTGTCCTGGGATGATCCTTAGAAAAGAGTGGGATGGAAACGTCAAAGTTGGGCCTGAAGTTGTCCGTGCTGATGCTGGCCTTGGCCAACATGGCCTGGCCGATATCGAAGCCCACGTCCTCGGTGTAGTCCGGCCAGGTCCCGGAGTATAAATTAAAAATTAAATGATTTCTACCATTGTTCCACAGGTGCAAGTTCTGGACTTTGGACTTGAGGTTGTGCACATATTGAGGGGACAACTGGTCCCGGTCCAGAGTGTCCAGGCTCAGGACGAACAAGCAAGCCTGGCTAGGGTCCGAGGTGTAGTATCTCGAGCCCTCGATGGCCGATAGGATATTTTGGTAACTTTCGGAGATCTTGTCCCCTTTCTGCTGAGGGTACGTGTAGACCTTGAAGCCGTTCCTCTTGCACAAGGAGAAGTCAAAGCAGGACTCCATGCGGCACTTCTTCCCCTTGTAGATACTGGAGTTGGCGTCCCTCTTCTGTCTGGGGGAACCCTGACTGTTATAGTCCTCGCTCTCCGCCTGATCCCATTGGATGAAGGGGAGCAGGGGGTCCGGGAATCGCGGCCACGGGTGCTCAGTGTCCCTCGGTAGGACCTGATCTCCATGGTCAACCCTACTCCTGGACGGCCGAAGCTGCAACCCCCCAAGATAGAAGAGCAGGACGAGACAAGTGCCGGCAGAGACCAGGGTGAAGTAGCGTTTTTTGGCCTGCATGTGTCCGTTTTGGCTCGGGCTGGCGGTCGCGGAGAAACACAAAAGCCCCCAAACTTTGCCAGTCCACAGTCTCAGCTCCGCTCCGCCATCTTCCTGAGTGGAAAGATGTCAAAGTCTCTTCTCCCACCTTCTGCTTGTTCCTTTCCCCAATTCTCGGGCTGATCCAGCGCATGTGGGCGATTAGATTTTAACTTTCTCCCCTTCGATCTTTCATCCTTTAGTCGGCCGACCAGATCTGCAGAGGGAATGGTGCTTTGTGGATGCCGATCAGCTCCGGGGAGACAGCATGCACAATGGCAGAGCCGGGCACTTCATCCACTTTCCCGGGGCGCCGCATCCAGCACGCAGGGGGTTAAGGCAGCCTCACGGGTGAGCGGCGGAGCCCGGTAACCGGACGAATCCCTGCATGTCTCTGCATCCCCCGGGCGGGCGGGCGCTGGGGCTGGGCTCTGCACGCGGGGTTCTAGAGCAGGAGATGCTGGAGCCGCCGGGTTCTAGGCTGCGCTCTCCTCTGCTCTCACACATTCCATTCCCCGCACCACAGCCGTGACCTCATCTATCCACGCAGCCTGCGCTCCCATTGGGTGTGCGTCACATCCGTGCCGGGAGGGGCTTCCGCTGCGCCCGGCCAAGGCCCCGCCCCCTGCTCCTCTCTCCCTCCCTCCCCGGCCGCAGCTGCTGCACAACCTCTAGACACTGCAACGGCGGCGTGCTGTGTGTAGTCACCTCGCAGGCTGCACGGTGCACAATGCGGGGCTGTCTGTAATGCTGAGTAGTAGTAGTAGTGCTCCACTATAGGGATCGCTGGGACGTGTAGTGCTCCACTATAGGGATCGCTGGGACGTGTAGTGCTCCACTATAGGGATCGCTGGGACGTGTAGTGCTCTGCTGCTTTGTTATAAGAAATGCTGATCATTTTAGTAAATAATAATAATTCTTTATTTATATAGCGCACACAGATTACGCAGCGCTGCACAAAGCATGTCAACTGTAGTTCCACTATAGAGGATTGCTGGGACTTGTAGTTCTATCATATGGATTGCTGGGACTTGTAGTTCTATTACATGGATTGCTGGGACTTGTAGTTCTGTTACAGGGATTGCTGGGACTTGTAGTTCTATTACATGGATTGCTGGGACTTGTAGTTCTATTATATGGATTGCTGGGACTTGTAGTTCTGTTACAGGGATTGCTGGGACTTGTAGTTCTGTTACAGGGATTGCTGGGACTTGTTGTAGTTCTGTTACAGAGATTGCTGGGACTTGTAGTTGTATTACATGGATTTCTGGGGCTTGTAGTTCTATTACACAGATTGCTGGGACTTGTAGTTCTATTACACGGATTGCTGGGACTTGTAGTCCTGTTACAGGGATTGCGGGGACTTGTAGTTCTATCACATGGTTTGCTGGGACTTGTAGTTCTGTGAATATAACTACTATAATACTGCTCCCCATGTACAAGAATATAACTACTATAATACTGCCCCCTATGTACAGGAATATAACTACTATAATACTGCCCCCTATGTACAAGAATATAACTACTATAATACTGCCCCCTATGTACAAGAATATAACTACTATAATACTCCCCCTATTAATATTTTTCCGACCCCCTCAATGATGCATAATTGCCAATAAAAAGAAAAAGGTAAGAAATATATGCACAGCCTGGAGAGACTAGAAGCTCCTTTGCATGAAATTCAATTAGATGGTTGGTAATAAACCAGGCTGCTGACTGACGAGTCTAATTGAAAGGTCATGGATACTACAGTCATCCCTGTGTTGTAAGAGAAAAATGAGGAAATTCATATTACATTGCTCGGTGGTTACTATAGCAATCCCTCTTCTGGTTGAATAAACAAAAAAAAAGTGTTAGCGCAATGTAGCTTCAAGTTTTGGACACCAAGATCTCAAGTATAAACCATTACATACCATTACCTGGGTTTCCCCAGGCACCATCCAAAAAATAAACAAAAAGATGGGATGGGGAGAAAAGATTATTCCAATTTAAAAGTTCTACTACAGAACTTCTCTTGTGCTGCACCTACTCTGTGGAATGCACTGCCCTGGACCAAAATACTTACTGCAAAAACTCCTCAAATTTGTTACTTGTCCATTCCTCCACTGTATGATTTGATGAAAGATCTGGCTAGATGGAACACTAATGCATCTTTATCAATAGTCCTATGGTTACCCCAAAAAAATTTTTATACCCAAGATGGTATTTAGATATTACACAAGATGACCAGTTTCTTGGAGGGTGTCAATCTAGGGGCATCCTCCGAGGTAACCAGACAAGATGAGAATTCCTAACACATGGAATGACTCCCTTTAGAGATAGCAGGTTCATGTTACCCCATGGATATGCAGAAAATATTCAGACCAGCGTGAAGCCGTGGTCGTAAATAGTCCTAGATGAGATAACCTGATCCCCGCAAGGTCACTAGATGACCCCTTAATGAAGGGTGCCAGAGACGGTGGAAGACAGAACACCGCTCAACAGGAGACAGGCCTGGACAGATGCACGGGACCGCTCAGACCAGTGTTCCAGATGTTACATTCTTCTATCCTTGGATGAACCGTAATCAACTGATAAAAAAAAAATAAAAAATGAAAGTGCATTTTTTTCTAGGACACTTTCCAACACTGTTTGGGTTTTGTTCAGTTTTCCACTGGTGTTGAGGGGGAATCCAAAAAAAAAACAAAAAAAAAAAAAAACTGATTTTCCCATTTACCTTATGACTCACCGGTCAAGGAAATACTGAGGGCAGCCAAAACAACCCCCCCCCCCCCCCAAAAAAAAATAATGTCAGAATTTCCCAAGATGTGCCTATTAGTCATAGCCCCGCCGTGAGGTCCTCTGTTCTTTGATCAAGTCAGACTAATTTAATTCCGAGCAAGACTGTGGATATTAGGCTGCTGCTTTATTGAATTAAGCAATGCTCCTGCTCTTAATTACAGAAAACTTTCTGATGGACTTTGTTTTCTAGTTCTGTTGCCTGGAGATCTGAAGTAGGAACACAAAAAAAAAAAAAAAAAAACAAAAAAAAAAAAAACACTAAAAGCCAATAGATTAAAGGGGAAGTTGTAAATAATATGAATGTGTGTTGAATACCGGGGATCCCCTATTTATGGACACCCGACTTACAGACGACCCCTAGTTACAGACGGGCCCCTCTGCCCAGTGTGACCTGTGGTGAAGTCTTTGGATGTTACTATAGTCCCAGAATGCAATGATCAGCTGCAAGGTGTCACTTGGGAAAAAAAAAAAAATTTGTCTGGAACTACAATTATAAAATATACAGTTTCGACTTACATACAAATTCAACTTAAGAACAAACCTATGTTGTATGTAACCCAGGGACTGCCTGTATGTAACATACAATGTTCGTTTCCTGAAGGGTCGACGTGGCACGTAGTAGCAGTGGAACAGCAGCTGTGGACTGGTCAGTAACTAATCCACCAAGATGGACGATGTCCATGAGTTAGTAGTTGCCATCAAAGGGATTCCCTCCTATCGAAAAATACAACTTGGGGGGGAACAAAAATCTTGTTAAGAAGTTGATAACAAAGCCTCCCTGAACTAGGTTGTGTAATCAGTAGCAATCAGTTGGTACAGCTGGCCTCAAGTGTTCATTTTCTCTACAGCGCTCCCGCAGGATAATTTAGGTACTACCAAGATTTATCAAAATGAGCTGGCAGTGTAATGGGAAAAAGTATACAGTCTCTGTCACTCTGGAGGACCTTCATCTGTGCTATTTTATGGTCAAAAGATGAAGATCCATCCTCCAATTTAGGATTTCCTAATAGGGTATGTAAAAACGGGTTTTCTAAATTAGACTTTCCCTACACTAAGCATTGCTCCAGTGCTGCCAGAGCGTGATGATGTAACGGCCAACGCTATAGAGGGACGTGGAGTTGTAAGAAAAATCCTTGGCTCGTCGTTCTGTTTTGACATTTAAGTAGCGCAGAGCTTTGCCAGCAGAACATACATAGCGCAGGAATGAGGGACAGGTGCCGCCGCGAGAGGCTTCCTCCACATAACTGGGACACGTCGGCTACAAGTGGATCTCATTTCACGTGCTAACGGTTATCTATGGTACAAGAGGAGTACACACAGACAGAATCATTAATTGCCTGCTGTGTCTCTCAGACACCACAAGGCCTGGAAGCCAACTCCCTAGAGGCCACCGGCTATTTCCGGCACAGGAGTCAAGAAGCCACAATTATTCCTACCAGATCATACAAACATTCCAATAATCAAATCGACAAAAAAAGAAAAAAAACTAAGAAAAATAATTCGGACAATAAAAATGAACACGCTCATTAACCATCACCACTATCTACTGTAAGTACAAAAAAATTGAAGGTACCAAGTCTTAAATTCAGTGGAAACAGAAGGACGGAATGTTTTTTTTTTTTCCCAAAAACAGTGCCCCATCCTTCCAGGCAGTGGGTGGTACTGGAGAGTAAAGAAGTTTGCGCATAATTAAAATTTGTCCACGTGGATAACTAATAATGGGGGAAGGTTGGCAACTTGACTTCTCCTGTGATTGGCAGAGGGATGGCCCCTCCGACCCGTAAGTAGCCAGTGATGTTTACTGCCAGTAACGACCCATCTTGCGAGTCATTTCGGAAGTCTCTAAGCTGCAAAGTGGCACAGGGCAACTTTATGCCCTGTGCTCCGACATCCGCTTATCCTCCACCAATATCCAGGGTAACATCTGGATACCCACAGATGACTGCTGACTACTGCCTTAGTACCCCCTGGGATATTGACTCCTGGTAATGATTCATCTTGTGGAGTTGTGCCAAAATTCTCAAGGCTACAAAGTAGAATAGGACAACTTTTTGTCCCGTGCTCCACCGATATCCAGTGGAAATACCTTTCATTGCATAATTAGGAACTGTGGAAAACCCACTATGACTACAGAAGGAAAACCGGTCAAAGGACATCCGATTTTGGTGGCCATGATACAAAATTTCAAGGTTTCAAAAAAAAAGGTGAAGCCTGTTGGCATACTACAGCAACTAAACAAAACTGGATGAATTCTTTAAGATCTACCAATTGCTACCCCGATGTATAGGACAAAAAAAACCCCCAAAAAATGGCGGTGTAGTTTCAGTTGAAATCAGGGGCATTAAAATTGACCGTAGCGTTTATAATGGATAGTAGATGGACTTCATCATCCACCATAAGGCGTAAAAAAAAAAAAGCTTAGATGGTCAATACAAGGAACAGACGCATCGCCAATGCTCTAAATCAAAGTTTTTCTCAAAACTTGATGTTCCACCACTGTGGGAAAATCTGAGAACTAGCGCTCAGTCACAGGACTACATAAATATTACTCCCCTGTCCTCCGCACTGTGGGAGACGGTTTGTTATTACTCCTTTCACAGTCAAAGCCAAACATAAAAAAGTAAATGTTTCTTGATAGGACATACCAGCCGCCTATACATCAGCCTCCGCAACGGGAGGAGGTGGTCATGTGATGGGGGCAGGATCCAGACTAAGTGCTCACTCATGCGGTCAGTCCTGACTTAATGCAGCCACAACCTCTGCTTGACCCCCAACTAATTAAGTAAGAGTCAGTATGGGAAAACCTGTTCCTAAAAAGTGAAATGCAGCAGGTGGTAAAGCTAATGGTACTTTAGGCATTTGGATCAAGAAGTTGTGTAGAACATTTAAAATATCGGCGATTCGGAAGAAAAAGGAAGGAATGTGACATCAAGGTCATCAAAAAGCGGGCAAGCCTAAAGCTACTTTACAGAAGTTATTAGAAGAATATTAATAAAGTATTGGAACCTCTCTCAAAAAAATATTACAGAAAAACCCACAGTTCTGGAAGTTGGGCACTTAAGTGAAGAGCTTCAAAAGGAGTCTACCACCTCCACCAATTGTTATAATCTGCTGGCAGCATGTCTTGGAGAAATGTCCTGTGGTTTCCAAAAGAACTTTAAATATTTCTGTCCATTATGCAGTTTCCAAGAAAGCCTCATTTTAATCTGTATGCAAATGAGGCAGTTGGTGCATCTGGAGGTTGTCCTTAGCTTCCCCAAACACTACATATCTGAATCTGCCCCCTTTCTGTCAGAGAACAACAGGGTCACATTTAGAGGAGTATTGATCTAGGTGGGATTAGCGGCAGACCCAGGTGTTGAGGACATGTCCTAGGGGCGCCAACTGCCTCATTAGCAAATGGATTAAAGTGAGAATATCAGAAAAACTACATAAAAGGTCAGAATGAAAATATGTTGAAAATCACTGTATTATTTCTGTCAATTATGCATTTTTTGAGATATTCCAATGTTAATCCCTATGCTAATGAGGCAGTTGATACACATAGGACATGCCCTTGGCACCCACAGCACTGCTATTCCCACCAAAATCAAATCTTCTTTCCTCCCAATGTTGCCCCGTGCTTCTCACAAGACAATTCTCCTGCTGACCTGAGGTAAGGGTGGATGGAGGGTAAAGGGCATACCCCAGGTACACCAACTACCTCATTAGCATATCAATTAATAGGGAATTTCTCAGAAACTACATGATCGGCAGCAATAAAAAAAAAATATTAAAAAAAAAAAAAATTCTTTGCACAACATGCTGCCAGCGGATTATAACGCTTGTTGGGGGAGAGTGATTCCCTTAAAGTATCATGATGTAGGATATTTTGAGAACTTCCACGATCTTACGAAGAATGGGTTCGCCATGATTCGCCCCCGGAACAGCTGGACGGCCAAGAGCGCCAAAAACATCAAGGAAATCGCAACACTAACTGCTGCAGCCCCATGTTCCCAAAATTGGGGGTCTATATTACATTAGTTACTCTTAGTTGGTAGATCGTTTCCATCATGACCGCTTCTCAACACAACGTCCTAAAGCAGTCACAGGATTTATAATATAACAATGCATACAGTGGGGCACATTTACTAAGTGTCCGTCAGACGCATTTTTGTCGTGTTTCCCGACTTTCTTCCGTTTTGCGCTGAATTGCCTCGGTTTTTGGCACACGCGATCATATTGTGGCTTGCATGCGACACAAATCGGGGGGCGTGGCTGTCGGACAACCCGACTGGTTCGTTGAAATTTAAAAACGAAATTGTGTCGCAAGATCAGCACTCACATGCATCGGGAAGAAGATGGTGAACAACGGTGGACCTCAGCGGAGGAAGCGACACATGCAAGAAATTGGACGCGCGGTCTTCGTGAATCGCGGCAGACCCCAAACCTCGCCGGACAAGGCACAGCGGGGATCGCGATGGGACGGGTAAGTAAATGTGCCCCAGTTTTTAGCGATTATGGAATAGATAGGAGGTGAAGAAAGGGGTTAAATTCCATGGATATTCCATCTCCGAGTGCACCGTGTGCGATTGAAAATCCAATTTTTTTTTTATTTACCGCCAGGTCTGCAAATGAGAAATACGACTTTAATTTATGGTTTTGCGAGTGATTGCTCCACGTCAAAACCTGTCATATTAAAGAACCATCCCCGGCTTCTATCAGCAGGTGGCTCCGAACAAAACCATATCAAAGAGAATGGGATGAGATCCGGATTAATAATGGAAACGACTTTCTCCTAAAGTGTCTACAAGCGGCGCACCGGCCTTGCGCCATTGTGTTTTACAGCGCCGTCACCCTTCTATTTATGGAGCTCAAAACAAAAGGAAACACAAACTGATTATGAAAAACCATTTAACCAGTCACGAGCCCCAGCGCTAGTAAACATAGATTTTCGGCCAGTCGTACGCTTTACAAACTAAACGAGGCGCGTTGTAAAAAAAAAAAAAAAATCTACATTTGCGGCTCAATGTGAAGGCCTCGCACTACATAACGTAATGGCGACAATAACTGTTGTCTTTAAATTGACTTAATCTGCTTTTCTTCCACCCGAGTGTCCGCAGCTAATATTAATCATACAGGCACAGGCCAATAAGCCATAACTGAGCGGTCGCCATGGAAACTGATGAAGCCTGGATGACACGAGCCCATTAATTCTACCCTCTCTTGTTTGTGTCAGCAGTTCCACAGGCACTCGAGCAGTAAGGTGACCAGCGGTGCTCTACAGGAGGGAAAAAAATGATCAGGCTAAGACTTTTTTTCCTAGTAAGACAGTTTTTTGTTTTGGAGTAATCCAATCCTTTCTTTGCACTTTGTGGCATTCTGACAATTTACCTTCTAAAGAATCCTTTAAATACATGACAATAATCCTATTTGCTTTTGCAGCAGCTACCTGACACTGGTTGCAACACTGGGTTTACCATCCTCTACTGTCCCTACATCTCCTTCCCTGTCAGTATTGCTCAGTGTTTTCCTATTACCTATGTAATGTGACATTTTACCTCCATCCCCAGTGCATCACGTTACTCCGTGTATGCTCAGCCGCCAAGATTACCCACCACAGTTCATTGAAATGCAAATAGAGGGGTCTCGGACCTTTTAAGCTCTCTGCTTGACAAGCCTTTATCCAGTGCGGGGCTGGTTAACTGATGGAATCACCGATTCTAGTAAATTTATAGAAAGGTAATTAGGTTTTTTTCCCCGTCTTTTCTATACAGTTTGTTGTCATTATTACCATATCATAATTGCTATTACCAGGCCATTTCCTTCCAGTTTATTGTCTGCATTTCATTAACATTATTGGAACCACTTTGTACCCGAGGTCTCAGCTGTCACTAATTTCATGTTATTGCCACGAAAATTGAAAGCTCAAATGGTTGAAAAAATATTTATTGATTTCTCTTCCAAGTTATTTGCATATTATTATCTCTCCGTGATCTCTTGCACTCCTGATATACTGGGAGAACCGCAAAAAAAAAAAAAAAAAACTGTATGATTTGCAAAACTGGCTATAGACACGGAAACATAGACACGATCATATCATCCATTGTAGAGCTTAATTTATCTGATATCTCCACAATTCAATGCAGAGTGGTAATATTCTGGTTTACTGCAGTCACCACTAGAGGGAGCTAGGGAGCTTACTGCATACTAGTTTTACCTAGTGAGGAGATAGGTAGACTACATGTTACATCTTAAAATCTCTCTCTATATACAGGGGTTGTAGAGATATGCATCAGTAAAAGGGTGTTCCTAACACTATGCAGTTACTTTGCAATCTTTTAAAGGAAATTTACCATCAAAATAAAGGCAGTGACACTTTCCCATAGGTCCAGGCATTGTGACTGTGGGCGTCTTCTTATATATGTTATGCATGACCTTTCTTCTAAAATTGGCTTTTAAAATTATGTTAATGAGTGTGATGGGAAAGTTCTCCTGCACAGTGTAGCAGCCTCTGAAGCTTCAGCACGTAGGGGCTCTGATAACACGGTACCCGGATCTATAAGTTATGTCCCTGATTTATCATGATGGATTTTGATGGGAGATTTCCTTCAATGTAACAGACATTTTCCTTCTGTCTACATTAATCAGAAACCATCTAGATTTTAGATTGTCTTTGTGTTCTGTTCTGGATCATAGCTGTGAATCTTCTTCTATATTATATCCATGGCCTCCTTCCTTCTAAAATCAAGCTTTAAAATCATACTAAGGAGCCAGAAGGGCTCTAGGCGTTGTTACCAAAGCCTCTTTGTGCTATAGCTTCACAGGCTGTTACACTGTACAGGAGCCCTTCCCTCTCCCACATTGTGATATTACAGCAGGCAGAGCTAAGGATCAAGCTGATCACAGGTGGCTCTAGTAAATGCCTCCCAGTGCACTTCTGTCTCATTAGCCTACTTTTAAAAGTTGATTTCAGGAGAAAGGGTTTCTGGGGGTGTTATCAGAGCCCCTGCATGCAACTCAGACAGATAGACATTCTCACCCTTCTACCTGTTTTCTCAGAACTTCCTCCTCTCTCTGCCTGATGTAATCTCACCACAGCAGAGGCTGGTGAACTTCTCTTGCACAGTGTAACAGCATGTGAAGTTAAAGCATGGATGGGCTCTAGTAACGCCCCTCGGAGCCCTTCTGATTCATTAGCATAATTCAAACAGTTGATTTTAGAAGGAAGGAGGCCATGGAAAACAATTATAAGAAGATTACCACAGCCCCATTACCTGGATGGTAGATTTCCTTTAAAGGGTAACTAAGGCCATGTTATTAGTGATTTTATTTTCCAGGGACCCTGGTAAGAGGGTTACCCGGCCCGGTCTCTGGTAAAAACTTTTGGTTTAGTTGTGGAACACTGATCCAAAGCATAATATTCAAATCTGTTATTTCAGCAATATATAAATTGACTTCATTTCTGAAGACATAAGATCCGGATTTTTATGTGAGCAGATTCTTCCGCCTTCAGCGAGGAGCAGACGTCACATGACAATATTTTCTCCAGACCACTAAACCCAATTCTTTTCATTTTAATTTTCTTTTCTCTTAAAAAAAAAAAAAAAAGTTAATAATTGAAAAGCGAGGAATCTCCTTCTTCCAAATTCTCTTCTCCCGTCCTCATTCTGCTCGGCCTTAAATTCTATTCTAATAGCTTTGTTGTTCCAATATTCTCCCACTCTTGTATTTTGTTGCAAATCTTTGCCAGCATGTTACAGTCTGAGGACAAAGCGCTAGCAAATAATAGGAGGATAACCTAAGTACACAATAACTTTTGATAGCGGGTTAGACAAAACTGTCTGTCAAGATAAGTAGACGGCCTCCGTGAATGGCGTGTACTTTAATAGAGCGCACTTTAAAAAACGTCTTCCCTGTCCTGAGATAGACGGGAGACGGATTCCATTCCGTACGTCATCCTGCAACTTTAGCTAAGTTTTTGCTTTACTTCTTTTATGTTGGGTTTGCAGAGATTTATATTTATGAAGTAAGATTTATCATTATGGCCTTTTGCTATAACATACTTAAAGGAAATCTACCTTCAAAATCCAGGGACATTACTCATAGATCCAGGCACCGAGACTGTGGTAATCTTCTTCTATTTGTTACCCATGGCCTCCTTTCATTTAAAATCTACTTTTATAATCATGCTAATGAGTCAGAAGGGCTCTGTGGCATTACCAGATAAACTCTGTGCTGTAGCTTCACAGGCTGTTAAACTGTGCAGGAGTACTTTCCCACTTCCACTGTGTTAGATTACAGCAGGCAGAGGGAGAGGGGAAGTTCTGAGGAAACAGGGTTGGGGGAGACAGTGTAACAGCCCATGAATCTGCACCAAGCTAACCCCCCAGAGCCCTTCTAGCTCATTAGCATACATTTAAAAGTTGCTTTTAGAAGGAATAAGGCCATGGATAACAAATGTAAGAAGATTACCACAGTCCCGGTGCCTGGATCTAGGAGTAAGAGCCCCTGGTTTATCAGGATGGATTTGGATGCTAGATTTCCTTTAAAGGGATTTGGTTCGTTTGGTGACATTGATCACCTATGCTTCGATTATGTCATCAGGTTAGCAATAGTTCAATATTTGATGCCAGAAGTAACACAGAGCATGGTACAACTGTGTAGTGGGCAAGACAAGTCACTTAAATGGGAATGTAGCTGCAGTTACGCCATCTGGCCACTATACAGCTAAAGAGCCGTACTTCTGAGAAGGGTTCTGTGTTCCATCTGGTGCAGGAGACATCTACATCAAAGTAAAACTGGATAAGCTCAGGGGACTGGTTAAGAGAAAAGGTGGACTTACTTTGCTCTGTTCCCTTTGTAGGTAACAGCCTGGCCCCTACCTAATTGGTTAAAGGGAATCTGTCATTAAGCAATGCACAGGCCTTCGAGATATGTGTGGTCTTTCAGCCTGAAGAGCATATGGCTCTTTGCTATAAACTGTTCCATAGCTCCTCCCCTCTGCTCTGAGTGGCTGCTGTGAGTATCCAACCAAAATCCTGATACAGCTCCTACTGGTAGATGGGAGGGGCTCTGGAGGAGCAGTGAGTAAAAAGCTCCACCCAGAGCCCTTGCAACTTCACTATTCACAGTCCTGTCACTACTAACAACACACACTAAAGGTATAATCCCCAGGGCAGCTCCCTAACACTGACTGCAGCTTTGGATGATTAAAACTGCTCACGGATTCCCTTTAAAAATAAACATACTTAAGCCCCTTCTACACTGGCGTTTTTCACGCGCGAGTTCTGCGCGTGCATTTGACGCGCAGAACTTGCATTGCACTCTGTCCCATTGTATTCAATGGCTCTTTCTCCATTAGCGTTGTTTTTGACGCGCGGGCTTGCGTTCGTTTGCACGCGCGTCAAAATCGCAGCATGCTCTATTTTTGCGAGTCACGCGCAATTTTCACGCCCCATTCAAGTCTATGGAGATGCATCAAGAACGCATTGCACTCGCAATCATTGCAAGTGCAATGCGAGTGCAATGCGTTTTAAACGTAAGGGTTGCTAGGTGACCAGAATAACATTATTTCCCCTGCTCGCGAACGATCATTTAATTAATAAAACACAGGCTGGTGTATCTGCTTGGATGTGCCCGCGCCTGACCTCTGTAGGCATTCCCCTGGTGTATCTGCTTGGATGTAGCCGCGCCTAGCCTCTGTAGGCATTGCCCCTGGTGTATCTGCTTGGATGTGCCTGCGCCTGACCTCTGTAGGCATTCCCCTGGTGTATCTGCTTGGATGTGCCCGCGCCTCTGTAGGCATTTTCCTTATTGCCGGTGTTCGGGAGGGCGCACTTGTTTCGGACGCCATCTTAGATCCAGCAGACACGTGCGCTGACCACTGTCCTGTGACTTTCATAATTCAACCTTCAGTTTTCTTTAGTTAAAGTCTTCCTGTGAGGAGTCCTCCTTGTTCCCGAGCCTTGGTTATGATTCTGGAGCCACTTATCATCTCCTTCTCAGTATAAACAATATCTGTGTACGAGGTCTCTGAGAACTGACACAATTAATCCATTGGTTTCCCAGAATGTGCTGATGACCAATAGCATTGCAGTATACTATTCACGCCTCTCTGATGACCAATAGCATTGCAGTATACTATTCTCGCCTCTCTGATGACCAATAGCATTGCAGTATACTATTCACGCCTCTCTGATGACCAATAGCATTGCAGTATACTATTCTCGCCTCTCTGATGACCAATAGCATTGCAATAGGGGGCAGTATTATAGTAGTTATATTCTTGTACATAGGGGGCAATATTATAGTAGTTATATTCCTGTACATAGGGAGCAGTATTATAGCTATATGTAGTTATATTCTTGTACATAGGGGGCAGTATTATAGTAGTTATATTCTTGTACATAGGGGGCAATATTATAGTAGTTATATTCCTGTACATAGGGAGCAGTATTATAGCTATATGTAGTTATATTCTTGCCTATCTTTCTACATATTATGTTGTATAACAGAAGCAATGAAAGCAGTGCTAGTAGAGGAGAATACAATACCGCACAGTATCACTGTACAGGAGCACGGGTAGTGCCAGATGTTCACCATTCAGAACTATAGGGACTCCATGCAGGGTCTGGCGCGTGGCAATGTGCATCAGCCCTTACCCGGAGCGTCTCTTTATGTGAGACTATTTGTTCAACGCACTTGAAATCCGCCTTTGACAAGAGGATTTATTGTTGCAGACCTTTTCCTTTAAAGGATAGTTATAGCAGGCCAATAAAATGACGCTGCTGAAAGTTTATTTCCTTTGAAGAAATTCTTCTTTGTGCGGTGACTCATCCTTAGATTTGTTCCAACTTGTCCCTGAATTTGGCCCTTTTTGTTGAGCTCCGATTAACTTAAAAGTAGAGAGAAGCAGGTCTCCATCTCCTTCCGAGCCCCCAGCGCTATTTTTACTGGCGGTTCTGATAAGCAACGGATGCAAAGAGATCAATGGACCAGAATCTTTTACAAAAATACTTCACGTAATGTACCCACATATGAGTGGGCGAGGGGGGAGATAAGTCTGGATGCAAATCTGAGATAATTATATGTAGGGACAAAAATAATAAAACACTACAATCATAGTTACAGATACGCTACAAATACAGCAGCGGAAGAAGTTAAGGGGTTATGACTAGAGATGAGCGAGCACTAAAATGCTCGGGTGCTCGTTATTCGAGACGAACTTTTCCAGATGCTCGAGTGCTCGTCTCGAATAACGAGCCCCATTGAAGTCAATGGGAGACCCGAGCATTTTTTTAATAAAACTGAACAGTAAAAGAACAGTGCAAAAAAAAAAATTCCAGATGTTTGCAGATGTTTTACTTGTAAGAACACATTGAAATAACACTATTCTTCACTTTGCAGGTGTTCACGCGTGTCTCCCGCTAAGTTAGGAGATGTGCACGAACATCTGGAATGTGAAGAATAGTGTTCTTTCAATGTGTTCTGCACTTAAATGGTCCTGTATTCACTGTTTTTAATGTTTTAATTCTATTCTTCACATTGCAGGTGTGCGCGCGTGTCTCCCGATAGGTTCGGAGATACGCGCGCACAGCTGCAAAGTGAAGAATAGAATTAAAACATTAAAAACAGTGAATACAGGACCATTTAAGTGCAGAACACATTGAAAGAACAATATTCTTCACATTCCAGATGTTCTGAACATCTCCTAACTTAGCGGGAGACACGCGCGAACACCTGGAAAGTGAAGAATAGTGTTATTTCAATGTGTTCTTACAAGTAAAACATCTGCAAACATGTGTAATATTTTTTTTTTTACAATAAAAATACTTTTATTCAATTTATTTTATTAATTTACTGCTCGATCTCGAGCCGGCGAGATACTCGTCCGAGTAACGAGCCGGTCCGAGTATGCTAATACTCGACCGAGCAGTATACTCGGACGAGTATACTCGCTCATCTCTAGTTATGACACATGGAGATTCTGGCCCATTCTGGACCCCTCACAGAACCGCTTGGGTGCTGCTGATCCTGGTAGAAACACACATCAGAAGGATGGACAATTAGTCAACTAATTGGTAACCATAAAGAGATAAAGTCATCTAGTCCCTGCTTCTAGTGTTTCGATCTCTGGTTCCCCTACGTTTCCAACACAGATGGAAGTGTATGAAACCACATGCAGCCATTCAGTGGCCTCAGCAAGTCCCACAATGGAGGCTCGTTGAGGCAATAATTGGCTGAGTAGGGTCCCATGACTCCTGACACTTCAAGCCTGGCCAAGACGGATTGGGAACCGAAGACCTACTATGAGGCTGGAACCGGGAGGCAGAGTACGGTAAGGAGATGTAGATGTTTGATTACCCTTTCCCTTTTAATGGCCTTCATTCATCACTTGCCTCAGCAATTCCCAGCGATGGCAGCCTGTTGAGGCTAATAATTGGGCAAGTAGGGTCCTATGACCCCTAAAACTTTCAATTTGTAATAGGGAACCATAAGGCTGGAATAGGGCAGCACGGCGGCTCTGTGGTTAGCATTACAGCCTTGAATCACTGGGGACCTGGGTTCAAATCCCATCCAGGTCAACATCTGCAAAGAGTTTGTATGTTCTCTCAGTGTTTGCGTGGGTTTTCTCTGGGGCCTACGGTTTCCTCCCACACTCCAAAACATACTGGAAGGTTGATTAGATTGTGAGCCGCATTGGGGACAGGGACTGATTTGGCAAGCTCTGTGCGGCGCTGCGTAATCTGTGTGCGCTATATATATAAATAACTATTATCATCAACCGGGAGACAGAGTACGATAAGGACGCTTACATGTTTGCTTAGCAGGGCCCATTAATGGCATCACATATGCTAAGATGTATATATTATAAGTGGTTGCCTCTGCTGAACCCCTACTAGAGAGTAGCAGCCAGTACACATTTATGGAATAGTCAGAGGATATGATCGACATGTCTGGACCTGCACTTAATAATGGGCTCTTCTACCATAAAACTCTATTCTGGTGCCACAGCTGCAGTTGCAGTCAATAAAAAGATGGCTGCACATGTTTGGCTCTATTCATACACTTGTAAGTGAATTTGCCAATTGCAACGGGGGTCAATAAGAAGATTGAGGCTCCACGTCACGACCCACATCTGCCATACCTTTACGCCACATGGCTACGATTAGAATACATGAAGTACTGAAGATATTTGGTGAGCAAACTCTGCGGAGACATGTCTTGGATGGAAGAAGTTGTCATGGAGGTCTGGGCAAGATGGAAACGATAAGGGATAAGTTAGGCACAATCAATCAATTTTACTGTACGTTGTACATTATTTACTTGTGAGGTGCTCATTTGCACAGAGCCCTTCATCCTGGTAGTAGTTGTCCTTTAAAGGATTTTCGTCTTTAGTAAGGTCAAGTCAGTAAGAATTGTTGGGCGCCTGTCGGATGGGGACAGAGTTTGATATGAGGTTCGGTCTTCCCCACTTGTGCCCCGGGCTGGAAGTAAGCATAAATAAGTGTATAGCGAGTAAAAGTGTCTGGAAAATTTTAACTTTTATATTAATACCAAATAACACAAAGAAAAATCACCAATGTAAGTATGGAAAAATTGAGTGTTGGGCTCTTGTAGGTATTTCATAAATACAGGTTACGGAAAGGGACGGGAATTAGAGGAATTTGTTAACTATTACCTGCAGACAGCACGAAGGATAATTTAGTAACAGAGAGGAACCTTTCCCAGGTGTGAGTTGTGCCAGATTTACTGTCTAGTGATTTGTGGTCTGATTCTACAAACATCCGAGCAATGTACATCCAAGGAAGCGACCTCCGACACTGGTTTACCTAGAAGGTGCTGTCATGTGTGGTGCATAACATGGGGGGAAGGGATGAGTGTTATCATATCCTTTGGGTCATCTCTTGACTGGCTTTCACTATACCAATATATTGCCAAAAACAATGGCTGGCCCACACCATTACTCAAGTGCCATGTTAAAAGAGGTGTGGTCACAACCAAAATAGGCAAGTTTCAAAGGAAAGTGCTAAATAATGGGGCATACAATGGGGAGTGAAGTGTAGTACCCAGGAACGACCACTATACATTACTTTGTTTCTTGTGCTTTTTGCTGTGGATGCTGCCAAGAGCCCTTGATTAGTTGAGAGTCTTCACGGACTTCATATCGATGGCCTATCCTATGGATGGATCATCAAATTCCGAAAAAAACTGTGGAACCTGTAGAAGTGATATCACAGGCCTGAGAATGTGTCCTGTGCTGGACATCTACAAACAGTTGATTGGTCATGGTGCCAGGTGTCAGATCCTGCCATTATGATATTGATGGCCAATCAACTATCCTGGTGCTAGATGATCAAAATAGTTCAAAAATGGCTTAGTACATGAGGGTCTGCGCTGAGTAATATCCCCCGATTTGGCTTCCACTGTAGCTTATTGGCCAGCATCTTCTCGAATTTCGATTTATAGGTAAGAACCTGTAAGAGGTGCTGTTGATCTAAGACTAAAAATCTTTGAGAAGAAAGAAAAAACGTTCTCACATCTCGTTTTCAGAGCCAAACTTTTTTCCCTCTGTTTCATACGCTTTGCCCAGTTTCGAGTCATCCATCTACCGACCAGCACTGCCTAAAAATGCACACACTTCATTAGTTACAGGCATTGCCCGGCTTAACAGATTTCTTGCCAGACTTGTCCGTGTAGATCTGAAGACTTAGCGTAGGTATTGCAGACCACGTAGACCTGAACACTGCCAGGTGGCCATGACGGTGCCCTACAGTGTGGGCCTTGGATCTGCTTTCCGCGCAGCGCAGTCAATGCTGCACATTAGCAACGCTCTCCTCTAGAGAGACTGTCAGCTAAGACAAATTGCAGGTCATGCAGTTCTAAATGGTTACTCTTGTCCGTGTGGGAAAGGAACTAAGACCAGTAATTATTTTCCTTTATAGTCGTGTGACTAATCTTCACACTTTTCATCAAAATCGCCACTGTAAAAATGGCAACGTATTGAAAAAAAATATATATATAAAGTTGAAGAATGGTGATTATAAATTAGAAGTTACAAAGTGGAAGGATGGATAGGGCATTGAAAAATATAGGAGGGCAGTGAATGATGGTCTTTATAGAATCGCTCTCCTATATTGGAACTGGTAGTTTTCCCATAGCTGAGAAGTCATAGGGAATCCTATCGACCTCCATGATGGTTGTCTCTGTAGGCAAAAGTCATGTTTTGTGAAGAACAGGGGATCTAGGATTCTAGGAAATCAAGTTAATGGGTTGTCTTATGTATAACCCTTAAAATTGTGCACAGGATAAGGGATTACAATATGGTTGGTCAGGATCCAACTAAATATGAAAACGGTTGTATCTTCCATGTTGATGGAATGGTTGATCCTACATGGTTGATTCATTCGACCTTGAAAGTGTTGGAGATAACCAAGTGTTAAGTTCAACTATGTGCACATGGACATTCAATGTATTGGCAGGACATAAGGGGGCACAGGACCCCTGCTCTTGTTATTAGTGGAGGTCCCATCACATTGCTATGCCCTATGCTGTGGAGAGGGAATAACAATTTTAGGACCACTTTAAGTCAAGACATGGTTGGACCAACAATGGCAACCAATGAACAACCAGTTTTAGAAAAATAAATGAATAAATTAAAAAATGTTGTCCCTTCCCTGTCCCACAAATTGCTTATTAGTTTAGAGGTTGGGCAAATGGTCCAAAACAATATTATTTTAGAGCTGTGATTGCAGCAGAATTGGCATCCAATGTCTCCTGTAGATTTTGCTCTGGGTTGCTAACAGTTAACTTAGTGCAGATTAACAGATTCATTCTCCACTCACACTTCTCCCCTGCTTGTCTCTTTTGTCTGATTGTCAGGAAACTGTTCCATTCGACTTCTGGACCTGGACTCTGACAACTCATGTTATTTTGAGTTTGCTGGTGTTTCTATTGACTTCTGTTTTCTGACTATCCATTTGGCTATTGATTCTGTACGACATTGTCCACTTGGTGTTGACCTCTATTTGTCGACTAATCTTCAATGTTTGTAATTTTTCTCCATCTTTGCACTATGGCACAGGAAGGGAACGTCAACCTTTTGTCATCTACTTCTTAGGGTAAGCTGTGCAATTAGGTAGGGACAGCAGGGAAGGTAATGTAGGCCTCACTGTCTTTGTCTGTCTTTCCAGTCCATCTTAGCCCTTCACTCACTGCATTACACACATCTTCTTTCTCCATTGTGTTAGCCAATGATTTCTGGTGAGTGACAGATTTGCTGTGAACAGCCTATAGATAATATAATGTATAGATAATAGTAAAACTCCCTCATTATGTACATTCTGGCATTCATGTCACATCAAGCCATTATTGTACATTACAGACACAATAATAGTCCATGTGAACACATCCTTAGTGGATTTCAAGTCATTGCCCTAATCCTTATTACATATTAATTAACCTATGTGCCCATAATTTATAGCTTCAGCCAATTTTCTGTATCATGGATACAATATAATTTTAAAAAACAACTACATTTCTATTCCATTTAATGCAATTATTTTTTTCGGGAGGTGTGGGGGGGGGGGATCAATTGCTCTATGACAGCTCTCCGGCTGACATGATTAAATGCAGGCCCCTTCCACAAGTTCTGACTTAGCCGTATTTGTGACTCGAGCTCCGGCTGACATGATTAAATGCAGGCCCCTTCCGCAAGTTCTGACTTAGCCGTATTTGTGACTCGAGTTCAGAGTTCAACACAACTGGTGAAAGCCGCAATGATTATTTTTTTCTGAACTTATCACAAGGGGATGGAAATTTGCAGAGGCCACTCCATGAAGAAGTAGGTCAGTGGAGAAGTGGATTCATTGTGGATATCCAGTTAATAACAACAAAAGACAAGGAACACTCATCCTGGTGAAGGGCGGTCTGCAATAGTCTTCAATGATCAGGCATTTATCATCTATCCGAAAGGAAAGCCGTATATTTCATGTGGGAGAACCCCGGGAAGCATTGGATCCAGAATTACATTGGGTCTACTGTTCCGATCACTATAATTAATGCAGAACTCTAAATTGGTGCTAAAGAAAATGTAATAGGGCTCAGTAGTATGATGTTATGCACTGTACTACACAGCTTGTACTACCTCCATAGGCTGCATTATATTACATAGCTGGTACTAATCCCATCCTCATAGACTGTACTGTACTACACAGCTTGTACTACTCCCATCCTCCATACACTACACAGCTGGTACTACCTCCATCCTCTATACACTACACAGGTAGTACTACTACCAATCTCCATAGACAGCACTGTACTACAACAGCTTATACTACTCCCATATTTTCTAGACTGCACTTAAAGGACATTTACTACCAGGATAAAGGATTGTAAACCAAGCACACTAACATACAGGCGTGTGCCTCCTCTGGCATACTCCGCTCTTCTTTTAGTTTCTTATGCTGTTGTTTTTTACAAAACAAGTCCTTAAAATTATGCAAATGATCCTGAGGGGCTCCGGGCTCCATAACTGTTAATAGAGCCCGGAGCCCTGGAGCCTCAGTTGCATAATCGTTATAGCTTTTTTTTCCCAAAAACAAGGGCCTAAAAAGCTAAAAGAAGAGTGGATCCTGCAAAGGGGGCACACCCCAGTAAGTCAGTGTGCTTGGTTTACAATCCTTCATCCTTCAGGTAGATTTCCTTTAATTACGTACTAATAATCCTATATTCTATCTCACACATCAAATCCCAAATATAATCAATATATTATTAACAAATATGTAATGTAATGCTACACAAACCCAAATCCGAATTTACCTAGTGGTTCCCCAACTATGATGCACTACTATCAGAGATGGCATGCTGAGAGTTGTACTTCTGTAACAGCAGGGGACTACTGCGGCGGACAATAAATTAGAAGCTAACATGGTGGAGCAGCCTCCTCCGCCTCAGCTCTGAGCGCAGTCTCCTCGGAGTGAACAGAATGACTGATGGAGATGTAATGTAACCGCAAACAACAGCAAAATAATTATCTTTTACAGAGTGGAATTTGTAAGGGAAATGGCTGATCGCTCCGCGCTCCCTCCATAGTGATGTTACACGTTAGTCGTAGACTACGTACAAGCGAAGGCTGGGAGATGACGGCTGCATGATGGACGCCCTCCACATTACCGTCTCTCCGGAATATGTTTCTGAGGGAAGTTTATTTTTGTGAAAGAAAAGAGAAAAACAAATGTGCACAATTCAGCTCGCAATTTACAGCTTCACTTTTGAGCTGACAAACAGCATAAAGCCGAGAGATCGCCTTTGTGTAGGAAATGGGCGCCTGTGGTTGAGTCAAGTTCTGCCGGACCCCAAAATGTATTTGGAGTTTCGACAAGACTCACATTAGCTTTTGATTTGCATTATTGTTGTCATTACCTATAATGGGTTTCCTTAAATTTAACTCCTCTTACTTCTCTCTTTCTTGCTTCTTCCACATCCCTCTAGTGCAGAGTTTCTCAACCTTCCTAATGCTGCAATGCTTTTATATTGTTCCGCATGTTCTGGTGACCCCCAACCATAACATTATTTTTGTTGCTGTTTAATAACTGTAATTTTGCTACTGTTATGAATCGTGATTGCAGTTACAGTGATCCTCCCTGTAGTCACCGCACCAGCCCACCGTAACAAGCAGTCACATTGATGCCCCCAGTAGCCAGCAGTCACAGTGATGCCCCCAGTAGCCAGCAGTCACAGTGATGCCCCCAGTTGCCAGCAATCACAGTGATGCCCCCAGTAGCCAGCAGTCACAGTGATGCCCCCAGTAGCGAGTAGTCACAGTGATACCCCCAGTAGCGAATAGCCACAGTGATGCCCACAGTAGCCAGCAGTCACAATGATGCCCCCAGTAGTGAGTAGTCACAGTGATCACCCCAGTAGCCACAGTGATCTCCCCAGTAGTCAGTAATTATAGTGATGCCAACCGTAGCCAGTAGTCGCAGCATCAGCCAACAGTAGCAAGTAGTCACAGTGATCTCCCCAGTAGCCAGTAGTCACAGTGATGCCCCCATTAGTATATAGAAAAAAACATACTTACCCTGTTCCTCTCTGGAACTGCACTGCACTGATGATGCAGGAACTGTTAGGAAGGTGAAGTGTGATGACATCACACGTCCTCCTGCACTGGGTCATCTTTGGTCATTGGCCTCTGGACCGATGACAGGGCACAGGCAAATGTGTCATCACATGTCACCTGCGCTCCATCTACCATCATGCAGACCACGCACTAATGGTCTGTATGATAGATTGAGAGCAGCAGAGCATGTGAAGTGAAAGCTCCCGAGCTCTGCTGCCACACATGGGAGTGATGTCTCAGTTATTAAGACCATCTGAAAATATATTTCCAATGGTCTTAGGCAACCCCTGTGCAAAAATTGTTCAACAATGGGTCACGACCCACAAGTTGAGAAATCCCAAGTTCAAGTTGACAGGTCAAGACTAGAGATGAGCGAACACTAAAATGCTCGGGTACTCGTTATTCGAGACATTGCTACATTAAAAGTTATATTTTATTCACCACTTAGACTCTCCCTAATAAGCTTCCGTGACCAACGGTCCATTCGCTTCTATAGATCTGACATTTCTTACATTTTCCATCGATAGGAGATGATTGTTTATGGTGGGACACTCCCATCAACTTTTTCTCAATGGACATTTCTAATGAATAAAAAATAGCTCAAAGTGGAAAACCCCCTTAGGACCACCCAGGTGATTGATTCGATATGTACTCTGTGATGAACTGACACCAGTGAAATTAGATGGTGAAGGAATCATAGGAATATCTAACATTCAGGATTTCTAGGGAGACCACCTAACAGGAACTTAAACTTCAATGATTACGTAAGACCTTCAATACTCACTGTACATAAACTTCTTTCACTACACCTAAAGTAAGAAGAGAAATTATGAATGGAGGATCCTTACTAGAGATGAGCGAACATGCTCGTCCGAGCTTGATGCTCGGTCGAGCATTAGGGTACTCGAGACGGCTCGTTGCTCGGACGAGTATTTCCCCTGCTCGAGATCGAGCATTTAATTAAAAAAACACAGTGAAGAACAATGAAGAATAGAATAAAAACAGTGAACACAGGATCATTTAGACATCTGCAATGTGTTCTTCACACACATATATATTGTTCTTCACATGCTATTTTGTTCGCGCCGTTCCGCGCGTATCTCCCGACAAGTAAGCAGATGTGCCGAACATCTGTAATCTATTCTGCACTGTGTTCTGCACTGTGTTTTTATCTTAAATGATCCTGTGTTCACTGTGTTCACTGTGTTCACTGTTTTTATTCTATTCTTCACTGTTCTTTACATCTGCTAACTTGTCGGGAGATAATATACGCGCGGAACAGTGAAGAATAGATCGCAGATGTTTGCAAATTATCAGAAGACATTCTTTTTCAATTAAATAACACATTTTATTCCCGAACCATGGTCCCTTTGAAAAATGCTCGAGTCTCCCATTGACTTCAATGGGGCTCGTTACTCGAAACGAGCACTCGAGCATCTGGAAATGTTCGGCTCGAGTAACGAGCACCCGAGCATTTTAGTGCTCGCTCATCTCTAATCCTTACATAGTTGTTATGACACAAGGGGATGGACAGTCATGGATGTAAATAAACAAGCTCGTAAGCTTAGAAGTAGACCCTAAGACTTCATGAGCCCCATATGGTCCTGATCTAACCAGACATTGACAGAAGCCACACATGTGGATTCTGGACCTGTTTAAAGAATGCTTTAACTGAACTTTTGGTTACCAGAAAGACAGACTTCATGAAGTATCTGCCAACTCCTAAAAGTTGCCATCTGCTAGCAATTCCGACTTAGTCGTGTCCAATGTTCATCTATGATGTGCTGATATTTTACTTCAGGACATGTTCCAATGATTTCTGTTTCTGTTGACAGTATATACCATAAAAGTAGGAGTTTCCCATCTCTTGGACCAAAACTATTGACACATTAGGGCTCCCCCTAGTTAAGGTGTTGCCTATTTTTGCAATTCCTATACACCTTAATGGATCATTATAACAAGACACTGTACATGTGTGTTGTCCCTCACTTTGTCTACCTTCAGCTCCTCAAGAGTGACCATTCTTCTTCCTAAAGTGTTGCACAGATGTTTATGTGTAAACACAACCCAGACACTTAAGTTTTTGTTTTTGTGTCTTGCAGGGACTGACCTCAGATTTGGAAGACCCTGTCTAAATTCTTGTACTTTGCTTCTTAAATACCATCTCTAAACATTTAGTTGAAACCCCAATAAAGGTTGTTTTACAACCCTTCGTAAGACTCTATTTCCCAGTTCGCCCTGTTCAAAAATTCTGGGTGCCTAAGATTGAGAGTCATGTTGGATAGTCATGCTGATTTGATGATCAAAAGCTGCCCCACCAAGTAGAATAACCTTTGGAAACTCCTTCATGGAATAACCTGTGGATATGCTATGCATGTCTGTGGTTGGGAATGTAATCTGTAATGTAGTAGGTTTGCCACTAATTTGGTTTGACTTAGAGTAAAGGCGTTCTCTAAGTGCTCCCCTTGTTTTTGTCTTTAAGGAGTTATCATAATCTTGACTTGAAGCAACCGGAACCCAGTGCAAAATCTTTACCAGACAACCGGCCATAGTATAATTTATTGATAAAAGCACTGGTCTCCTCAAATGGGAAAGAACATCCATATCAAGTTACGTCTTTGATCCCTACTTATGGCAACTGCCCCACTGTCCGACTAAAGAAATAGTTAGGGACAAGTGAATGTTCCTTGAGTAACCCTGTGGTGCTGGGTAATGGCTCAGGCTGAATGTAGTTGTGTGCATATAGCATGTGAAAGAGGAAAGTTATAGCCCCGATATGTGCACTACCTGCTGTATGGTGTTTGTCATTTTTGGTAAGTATTGCGTAAAAAATAGTCTGCAGGTTTTAATCCTTCCAAAGAAAAAACTCGGATAAACTTCCAAAGATAAACTCGGATAAACTTGAATACATCCATCAACGATATTTGCAAAAAAAACCTCAGTATTGCCCGGCCTGAGACTTCTACTCCAAACAATTAGTCCTGTAATTATCTCAGAGTAGAGCTGAATGTGATCCAGAGAACAGCATAATGGTGTGTGAATAACATCCCCTTGCTGCCTCCATGGGTGAGAGCCTACAACAAATGTTAGGTTTATTGTGCATTTAACAGCCACTTAGCAGGAATTTATCTCAGCCTATATAATTATTGTTTAGAGTCGAGGTAAATAACATGTACTCAACACATAATAACACGCGGTGTCAGAAGAGTCGCATGTGTAGATGGGAATCAGCCGATGTCCTCGGCATGGACACTGGTCAAGGCGGCTGCTAGAGGAAGCTTGGTTTCAATTTTTGACATTTTGTGGAGCATAGTGTATAGGGATGGAAAATAATTCTATGTTCATTTCATCTCTACATAAAGATAAAGATGTTGTAATGAACAAACATTAAAAACAGATTATAATCATCTGATAATAATTAGAGATGAGCGAACATGCTCGTCCGAGCTTGATGCTCGGTCGAGCATTAGGGTACTCGAAACTGCTCGTTGCTCGGACGAATACTTCGCCCTCGAGAAAATGGCAGCTCCCGCCGTTTTGCTTTTTGGCGGCCAGAACCAGAGCCAATCACAAGCCAGGAGACTCTGCACTCCACCCAGCATGACGTGGTACCCTTACACGTCGATAGCAGTGGTTGGCTGGCCAGATCAGGTGACCCTGGGATAGACTAGCCGCTGGCCGCGCTGCTCGGATCATTCTGTCTCTGGATGCCGCTAGGGACAGAGCTGCTGCGTCTCGAATAACGAGTACCCGAGCATTTTAGTGTTCGCTCATCTCTAATAATAATCTTTATTTATATGGTACCATCAAATTCTGTAGCGCTTAGCTTTCTGATAAGGGGGTTTTCTGGGATGTAGCGGCTACCTCTTTCTCTCCTCTTTGACTACTATGTCATGCTGTTTCATTTATTCGGGAACACAAGTGACCACCATTTTCTTGATCAGTGTCCCAGCAGTTGGATTCCCGCTGAAAAATAGATGAGAACCTAAAATTCCACGTCTAGTCTTTTAAGTAGACTACATGATGTTTTGCTACGTATAAAAAGTTCAAAGTCAGATTAAGTCGGGGTCCTGACGAGAATAGCGCAGATAGGTGATGGAGAAGTAGAGCAAAGCCAGGGTTAGCAAACAGGAATCGAAAAACTTTAGAGTAACATCTTATCAGCTAGGAGGGACTGACAAAGATTAGAGGACACCTTTACACTTGGCGCACTGGTAGCCTATATCTTATAAGGTAGAATGTCCTGAGGGAGGTGGCAACAAAGTAGATGGATGCAATCATAGCAGCTAGCCCTGGACCTGGAAACGGGTGGCCATGACTACTAGGAGAGTAAACATGTCTTATAAAATGGGTGGATATGGAGGGGACATTGAGGATTATCCCCTCTGACACAATCCAGACTTTAGAAAATCGAAAATAAAAACAGTAGTGCACACACACTGGAACTGGTCACTAAACAAGGTTTCGAAAATATTCTGGTCAACCAAAAAAACGATTTAGCCTAAAATCACAGAAACCACTAACCAATGTCCACTAAGCCTCGTAAAGTTTATGTACGCTATTCACAACTGTCCAGACCCTCATTGGAATACACGGTGGGATACTCCAAAGCTTGATGTCAAAGTGGAACCCTTTAACCTCTGTATGGGAATTTGGAATTCTAAGCAACACCAGGTTACTTTCTCTAGACTTAAAGAGAACCTTTCACCAGCGCCCCCTCCCACCAAACCCACACACAGTGCTTTTTAGATGTCCTACACATGTTCCACTGATGCCTCTATGCATGGCATTAGAGCCACTATTGTTCTAAAAAACACTTTTAATGATGTCCACTGTTCCAGTCATAGAAGTAGGGAGCTGCAGTATACAGTCAAGCTAAACTGCCTACCCACTGACACTGCTAACCTGGTTGAAGAGAAATTTTTTTTCACATAGTCAGCATCACTCTCAACACCCTCCTTCCTGAGTGAGTGGTTAGTGATGTAGCAGGGCCAAGTCAAACACAACCACTGTCTTTCTCTCATTCCTCACCTGTCAGGACTCACTTACCTCAGGTGAGTTGCATAAACGTATACATACTGATGTAGACATTGCAGCCATGCAAAGGAACCATTTAGGCATAAGAGCAAAGCTTTTTAAACATAGCTTTTCATGAAATATTTATTTTGGGTAGGTTAATTTGAATGCGGAGCCAGGCTGGTCAAGGCACACCAATACATGGCACCAATGGAATAGGCAGAGATGGGGTCAATGGTGAGTCAAGGTCAGAGAAGGAATAATTGATTTTCAATGATCTATACACATAAAGTAAGTAAGATAAAATGGAAAGATCAATCAGGCCAGGTAAGAGGAAAAAGGTTTGGAGTCAGCTTAAAGGACAGCTATGACCAGATCAAGGACCATGATCAAACCAAGCACACTGACATATTGGTGTGTGACCCCTCTGGCAGGATCTGCTCTTCTTTTAGCTTCTTATGCCCTGGTTTTTACAAAAAAAGGCTTTCACAATTATGCTAATGAGCCTGAGGTGCTCCAGGTTCCATAGGAGTTAATGGTACCTGGAGCCCCTCAAGCTCCATTTGCATAATTTAAAGCCCTTTTTTCTTAAAACCAAGAGCATAAGAAGCTAAAAGAACAGCAGATCCTGCCAGAGGGGGCACACACCAGTATGTCTGTATGTTTGGTTTACAAGCCTTGATCTGGAGATAGATGTCCTTTAAAGAGCTTCTACCACCAGTCCTATTTACAATCTCCTGAGGAATCTCTCTACTCCAAACTTGTACTCAACATACCCTGTAATATAAAGTCATAAAATATGCTAATCGGTCTTAGGCTCTCCAGCTTTCATCACCAAGCGCCTCTACTAATTTTTTCAGTCCCCATTACTCTTGCAGTCCACCTGGTCCCTGACATTACCTGAACGCGCCGGACAAGGAGGAACCATGGAAGAGTAATGAGGGATAAATATTATAGTAAATTATCGTCCCTGAATCGTCCCAGATTGATTAGCATAATTATAATAACTCTATAATGACGAAATACAGGAAGAAGTTTGGAGAAGGATTCCTCAAGAGCTTGTAAGTAGGACCAGTCTACCACCAGTGAAACTAATAGTAGATGTCCTTTAGCTCAATCATGGATAAACAATGAACATTTTTTAGATTACGTTTTAGGAGGTAACTATCCTTATTCTTACCCCGTTCAGTAATTAGGCTAATCGGGTTACAGGCATAATTTTTGGCCGGGTACCAGTGCAAAATCTGTAATAGCCCCCAACTATATTTTGCTATTTATACTACTGCTCTCCTCGTATGGGACGGAGACAACGAGTTGGCCCCCTCATGGGTCTCCAGTAATTTTAGCCGGTAGGGAATACCTACAAACAGGTATAACGCATGGGAACCTCTCTGGTAGGTGAGGGTTACAGGCTTGTGGAGGAGACGCCAGTACGCGGCGTATATCTACAGAGCATTAATCAGTGTCAGCAGACGTAGGTTATGATACACCACAGCAGATTGGTGACAGCAGAACGTGGAGTCAGCACAAGTCATCTATAATAATAATGTTCAATTATTCTCGCAGTGTAATGAAAACGTGGCCAGCACATTAACACCCTCCTATAGGATCCCATAATCTCACGTTATTTCATATTTCCTTCATTTTTCCTCTGGTATATTTTTATATCCCGCTTCCAGCTAAGAATAATCCAAATTTATTAATATTGACACCTGCTATAGTTTCTATAGACGTATTCGCACCCTTTGGGCTTTTTCATGTTTGTTTGTTACTACAACATTGAACTTGAGTGGAATTAATATTAACTCTGATCAATCATACGACTCTTTCATGTGAAGGGGAGAGCGACTGTCTACGCTGTGAGTTATGAGCCCTTACAGCGATGGCTTCTGCCGAGTCACAATTTTTCTCTTCCGGTTGTAGCTTATTCTTTTGTATTTTATGAAAAGCTACAAGTTTCTGTTTCAGTTCAGTTCTGTTTCAATTTTACAATCCATTCTTGTTTATTTAATGACCTTTTGATACTCCATCAATGCGAGATGTTCATACAATACTAGTATAACTATAAAGGTTTAACTGTATAGGTATATAGCGAGGAATGTGGAGATACATAGTTATAATTGAATATACTAGTATTATATGGCCATAGTGAAGAAGATTGCTTTTGAGGCTTTTAGGCTAAGAATCATCATTATATTAATAGTTGAGTTTAAGGATGTCTTTGATACCAAGGGTCGTGTGCTCAAATCCCATCTCAGGAGCAATGTGAGTTTTGAGAGGAGCCCCCTAAAACAAATGAGGGGAGATAGCCTAAGGCCCCTTTCACACTTGCGTTTTTCACGCGCGTTTTCTGCGCGTGCTCTTGACGTGCAGAACTTGCATTGCACTCTGACCCATTGTAACCAGTGGGTCTTTTCAGACTTGCATTTTTTTCTCACGCACACACGCGCGTTTTTTTTAACGCGCGTTTAAATCTCGACATGCTCTACTTTTGCAAGTCACACGCGAGAAAAACGCACCATACAAGTCTATGGAGATGCATCAAAAACGCATTGCACTCTGAGACACTTGCAAGACACATGCAGCCATAGAAAAGATAGAGCTCAGTCCTGAGTCCATTTCACGCGCATTTTCTGCGCGTGAAAAACGCAATGAAATTGCATTGAATCAAAAACGCACGTGAAAAACTGAGACACTGAACAAACTCTGACTGAAAACTGATTGCACTCTGATGCAAAATGTGCGTTTTTCACTGACCAAACCCTGATCGCACCCTGATCAGACTCTGACGTGATCTGCAACGCAAGTGTGGAAGGGGCCTAAAAGCCTCAACAGCAATCTTCTATATCCTCTCATTTGTTTTAGGGGACAGTCTCCTCTTAGCACTCACATTGCTTCTGAGATGGGATTTGAGCTCAGGACCCTTGGTATCAGAAATATATCTTTAAGGTCAGCTGTAATATGAAAGAGGATTCTTAGACTAAAAGCCCCAAAAGCAATCTTCTAAGAAAATTGGCTGCCCCTGACACCAATGGTCTTGAGTTTGAATCCCATCTTAGTACTCGAACGTATGCAGCATACAGCCGGGTGCAAGAGTGTGAAGGGGTGAGCGGTCCTCACCATTCCCCTCTCCATTGAAAGCCAAGTGGATGCGTCCTAGTATGGTAAAATATAGGACACGTCCTGTTTTTCCATGCAGCCACCCAGTTCGGTCATAGTGTGGTGAGACAGTGTGACAACCAGAAAATGACTCATGTAAGTTGAAACTTTACATTACACAAGAAAAGTGTGCACTGCAGCACGCTATTATTTAAAAACCTTTTTGGCATCCCCTATAGCACTTCACATGCAGCTAATAACATTGCTAGCATAACGAAGGATGTTTTCACTTAGCTAATCATCAGTTTGGTTAGGAAAATGAAGTTTCCTATGATAATATAATATAAAACTTGATAAAAAAAAAAAGTCAAGAACAGCTACAACTTACACATAACCCCCTCCTTAAACACCACAGGGTGACTACCCTATGTTCCAGGACTGTAGTTGGAATTGAACAACTAGGGGAGTTTTCTCACACTGCTTTGTTCTATGATCTCTGCATTCAGAGTGCTCCCCTGCTGTGTTGTGAGATCCCACAAAGAAATGCACCAAGTCCAGCTACAATCCTGAAATATATATCACAGTCCTGCTGCTACTCGCACACACAAACACTATACGGATCTCCAGAGACAATAACAATAGCTGCAGTTTTACATGGTCAAAACTACTATTAACACAAAAAAACAAGACCTCACAGACAATATTAAAAATTATAACTTTCAGAACATGGTAAAATAAAAACAATTTATAAAAAGGATTACTGTGTAAAACTAGTAAAGTGTAAAAAGTGTTCATTTTTTTTTTAGCGCAGTGAATGTTCTTAAAGTAGAAAAATGCATTGCTGTTTTTTTTACTCAAAAAAACCCAAATAAATCTATAACTTAAAATACAATAAAACACAGCTTGGGCTGCAACAACAAAAAAAAAAAAACGCATAAAGCTATGTTCATGAAACAAATCAAAATGTTATGGCTTTTGTACTGTAGAGATGAAAAAAAAAAACCTAAAAGCAAAAAACTTTCTGCATCCTGAAGGTCAAAAGGCTGTTAAATATTCAGAAGTAAGAGATGAACAAGAAAAACATAAATAGGAGGTAAAAAATACTGCGCCACCTGTTTTCCGATACTGTATTCCCTCATAAGAAGGTCATGTTTCCGCAGGAGCGTTATTTATATCTCGTGTTGTGACATCCCATAAACCGTATTCATGTTATTTTATTTCCACTTCTTGTTTTTTAAGATTTTTCTGGTTTTACTCCTATAAATCAGATATTTTATTGCTAAATACCATGTGAGGAAGAAATGTAGAATAAGAAACATGATTTGTAATATTTCAGGTGTAAGGAACGAGATTTTTTTTACTTGATACAGAGCAACACTGAAGAAAGGATGTCTATTGTCATAATAAAATGCTACGTTATCCCAGAGTTTATACGTATATACTGTCAGGGCCCCCATTTTGAAGAGAACCTGTCAGATAAACTAACCCTCACTATGAGCATATCTTTGAAAACTGCTACTATGCAGCAGCACAACTATCCCTATATTGTTCCTCCCCATGCCTGTAAAGTTTCACAGTCTCTTCGTAAAGTTGACTCACCATCTATCCATATTCATGTTGTTCCAGTTCAGCCGCACCTCCAGCTTCCTGATTGACCAGGGTCCTGCTTTCTCCTCAGCTCTGCTACCTCATTCTCCCCTCCCTCAGGAATGAGAGAGAATGGCTAAAGAGAAATCAGCTCCCTCATTCTCCCTCCCTCAGGAATTTACATTATCGAGTCACTCACAGCCGACTCCTCTCAGCTGAAGAGAAAGAACATCCCATCTCAATCAGGAAGCAGACGGCGCAGCTGAGCTTGAAGATTGTGAATATGTCAGACTCAGCTCAGACCCACGTGATAATCGGACTCACATGGGGGCATTTGCCTAGAGGGTGATTCAACTTTAGGAACAGACTGCGGAACTTTAAAGGCATGGAGAAGAACAATATAGGGATAGTTATACTGTTGTTTAATGCTGCAAAGATATGTTGAGTTAGTGTTGGTTAGTTTAACTGACAGGTTAAAGTAAATCGGTCAACATGTTTCTCTTATATCCTCCCAAGCTGGGGGGCAAGTGCATCTTTTACACACCTAACTGCAGCTTCTTTAGTCCGAAAATCACATTTTATTCAAATGCAAATAAGCCCACAAGTCCATATGGCTTAGGTTCCACCACTTCAATCATGGCCTAAGCTGACTAGTAACAACCCTCAAAGTCAGTCTTGGTCATGTCCCAGTCTTTCGGTCTCAATCCTCTGGCTGCCAAAATCTTGCAATAATGATTTTATGAAGCAAGTGGTAGGGTTAAGGACTATATTGGAAGGGTGGGACTGAGTGGCACCAGGAGGGCTTACAATGGTAGAGCTTGAGCCTAGCGGTGGCCTGGACACACCCACTGAAGCACTCATATGCTAATTTGCATTTTTATTAAGCAATTAACTTATTTTAGGGACATGTGTTTAGGTGTATGAAGGGCACAATAAAAAGCCTGAAACGTACTAACAGTTACCTTTAAATATCAGACCCCAGACCAGACCCCATGAATATATTAAGGTACCATAAATTAGTTTCATACCCCAGACCAAACACGTCAATCTTTTCAAACCCCATATGAATTTCAGGTCTCTAAGCATATTAAAATCTTCAAACACCTGAGCCAATTTTAAAATCAGACCCCAAACCAGATCCATAAATTATTTTTAGACCTTAGACCAAGCATTTAAATATATTCAAACTTCTATATGAATTTCAAACCCAAACCAGCCCCCCCCCCCAACATAAATGTAAAGCTACAGAATAATAAACAGGCCACATCTATATGGATCAGACTCCATAAATATATTTAGATGCCATAAATTAATTAGAAGTGCATTGAGTTTGGGTGTAGCCAGAGACCACCCCTGATCTACTCAGCCCTGCCCCACTTCAGACCACCCAGTACTAGAATGACTGGAATCCAAGAGGAAGATGTAGCAGAGTTTTTACTGGTCGACAAACCTTGAAGTTAGTTTTGGGTCTATTGTCAAGTGGGCTGTCCTGCCCAGTCGGCTCCAACCTAGGACCGCCCACTGGATTTAAGATAAGCTAATGGTTCTAAAACGAACAGTATTGATTGCTGGGGAACCATAGGAGCTGAAGAATAAATTCAAGCTGTATCAAAATCAGTAGAAGGACACCTATTTATAGGGATCCTGTCAACAGTAATGTCATTTTTAGCTGATGACAGGTTCCAATAGCCTATGCTGATACTAAAATGCCTTTGTTAGCAATTGGAATAATTTCAGTACTTTATAAAACTTTATATTACACTACCTGGCTCCTTGCTAGCAGTGTGTATTAAATCCTAGGGATGGGGGCAACTGCAGCCTGTATTTCAGTCTCCACCTCTCAAAACTCATTCAGGCAGAGGAGGCAGGAGGATGGTGTGGAGTAGAGGAAGAATGCATGAGGAGAAACAGGCACATAGACTGCAGCTGTCTCCATCACTCCCCGGGACTCACCACACACTGCTGGCAGGGAGCCAGGTAATGTGAAACAAAGTTTTATAAACTAGTGAAATCATTCCGAATGCTAACAAAGGTATTTTTAAAATCAGCATAGTATAAGAAATTAAAACCTGTCACCAGCTAAAAATGACATCCCTGGTGACAGGTTCCCTTTAAGACAAAGAGCTACATTTATAATAAAGCAATACAATATACTCTGTGACTGTAGTTTCAAAATAAAAGTATCTGACATATCAGTATTACAGATTTTTATTATGTTATTTAAGCAAAGTCACATTTCAGGGAACATCAGCTAAAAGTTCAGTCTTCTAAACAACGAAGCCATGTGCCGCTATTCATCACGTCGCGCCCTCCGGTTCAAGTGTTTGTTCTCTATTAATCAATCCATGTGTATCAATTCAGCCGTTTCATTAAGAAGAATAATCAGGCAGACCTTGTCAGGCTCCGCGGGCTCGGCGAGAGGAGTCACATTAACTTTACTTTCATCACATTTATGGTGATAAAAGTCTTTGGCCTTAACCCTCATCTACTACGGAAAAATACTCAGAATGAGAAGATACAAATAATCCGTAGACCCGTAATGTTCAATACATCATTATATCTCTCCCAAAATCATCAGCTACAAAATACACAATACAACAGCACAATCTCTGGGCCGTTATAGGGGTTTCTACATTTGAAATGATCCACATGTTAGAAAAACCCCAATAGTAAGTGATACATTTCCTTACAGCGCCACCACAGGTGGAAAGAAGAATTACACTGTTTCTTTTAAAATTAATCAGGGTAATTTATTAAGATTGTCATTTTAAATGAAAGTCTTAACCCCCCCACTCTCCCGGGTGTTCCAGTACCCAAATTTACTAAGACCCTCCGGCCTCTTAGTTGATTGGGCGCAATCTACGATAGGTCAGACCTGGCAGAGATTTCTGCTACAGTATCTGCTAAATTCCTGGAGGAGACTATAATAAATGTGGAGAGCTGTGGCGCTCACATTGATGGAGAAGGGTTCTAGGGGGCATTGCCAGAACCCCTCTGTGCTGTAGCTTCACAGGCTGTGACACTGGCTTCCCTTCCCCCATTGCCACCCACTGCCTTCTGTAATCTCACATAGTGGGAGGGGGAAGTGCTCCTGCACAGTGTTACCTCCTCTGAAGCTAACACACCACGGAGCCCTTCTGGCTCATTACCATAATTTTCAAAGTTGATTTTAGAAGAAAGGAGGCAATGGATAACAAATATAAGAAGATTACCACAGTCCCGATGCCCGGATCTATGAGTAATGTCCATGGTTTATCCTGATGGATTTTAATGATAGATTTCCTTTAATAGTAAATGGGATGGAACCATTAAGATCTGGGTCCTGGTCCGAATCCATCCTATAGCACAAGCGTATAAAATATGAAATTATGGACCTGTGCCATTGGGTTAAGGCATTATAGGACATCTCCCATTAGAATTACTTGGCCGATGCATTTTCTAGTATAAGGAACAGGTTTTTGAACTTCAGGAAGTGTGGGGTACACCTGCTGTTTAAGGAAGGTACCCCTAGACTGGGGGCTGGCGTTATTAGATGCAAAAGGGTTAACAGTTTGGGTACTATTGCACTTTAATAGGGTTGGTGATCTGTGCACTTTAAGATGTTTTCTCACCCCTCTCCTGCTGAACGTGGGGCATTATATGGCTGATGACTCAATGTTATCTCCCTCTTTGAGACGACACTCAAGCTGTCCCTCCCTCCCTATGTTATTGAGATGTTATGTTTTTTGTTATGTTTTTCCTTTGTATTTTATAATTAATTTCAAGTCGCAGCAGGCGGAATGGTGGAAGATTTGAGATGGTGGTTCCTCGGTTGGCCGACTTGCCAGCTGAGAGTCCAGCTGTGCATACAGCTCCAATGCTCAAAAATGTGTGATTCTGTCCCAAGTGCCTGATTTTTAGATATATAAAAAAATAAAACTGTGACCTAATTTTCCACCCAGCAAGATATTCGAATTATGGGTAGTTTATTAAAGTGCCGTTACAGGTGGTCATATAAGGTGTTCTGTGGCAATGCCCTTTAGTCTGCTGGATTGGCCTGCAATACAAATATGCTAATGAGCCGGAAGTGCTCCAACCTCACCGGAGCACCTCTTGGCTTCGAAGCCTAATTATATATGCACGTCCCAGCTCTCTGAAGCTGCGCCTGATTTTGCCCACTGATCACCTTCTGATTGTAGATGTTTGCCTCTATAATGCCAGCTTAGATACAACAGCTTAGCTCTATGTATGGTAACTACCACTAAAATGGAAGCTTACATACAACATCTCGGCTGCTTACCCTATGGCTTATGGGGCCGGTAGCAATCATAATTATGTTCCCAATATCTGAGGCACAAATCTTTACCTTTCTCGTTATTTTTTCAAAAATCAGACAGTAGTTTTCTAGAAATCAACACTGTTGATATTGCTGATGTAGAATCTGTGCAATTCCTTTACATAGCTGGCTGTACTGCTGCTAATGAACAGTAAATTCTGCAGTAAGTTGCTCATAATTACTGTAGGTTGTGAGCTAATCTGCTTTCTGTGCCCTACGTCTCCCTCCTTGGGCCTTGCTCTATCCATAACACATTGGGGCACATTTACTTACCCGGTTCCCGTCGCGATCCCACGGTGTGTTGTCCAACGAGGATTCAGGTCCGGCGCGATTCACTAAGATCGTGCGCCCTATATCCTGCATGTGTCGCTTCTGCGCCACGGTCCGCTTCTTCTTCCTGGTGTATGTGAGTGTTTGATCTTGAGTCACATTTCCTTTTTTAAATCCCGCCGTTTGTCCGAATCCATCGGGTTGTCCGATGCCCACGCCCTCGATTTCTGTCGCATGCAAGCCGGTGGCGATGCGCCAAAATCCGATCGTGTGTGCTAAAATCCCGGGGGAGTCCAGGGAGAAATATTCGGGAAATCCGATGAAAGTGCGGCGTTCGGACCCTTAGTAAATGAGCCCCATTGTATCAACTAAAATAGAAGGTTCCTGTAACGCGCAGGCGCCATCATCTTCCTGAACACCATCATGCTTCTTTTAGATAAAGCTAGACCTTCTGATGGTACATTTCTTGGCATGAGATGGCAGGACAGATATCTATAGGTTACTACTATATATTCTAGAGTTTCTTCCATCTGTAGTGGAAATATTATGACTCAAGAACACAATAAAAATCTAGTTGATGCGATAAATAATGCCGCCACTGTTTCTGTTGATAAAATGAGCCGTGGATGTCCATATGTCCATCCATCTGGGAATGGAGACCTTTAGAAACGACAGCCCCTCACATCCAATATTCGGATTTAAAGCCGGTAAGTCAGCGCGATAATCACTGTGAAAACATCCTCATTCACATTGTGCAAAGACATTATACAGAATCATGGCTTCCCTTGTCTGCTACCCACACAACGTGAATCAGAGGGGACGCAGACTGCTACAAGATTCATTTAATATGTCTCCAAACACAAACAATAGAATTATACAAACTGTGCGCTATATCTTACATATCACACAAATTCATGGGGCTGGTTATGTTTGCTGTCGGACTTCTTCTTACCTCCTCTTTTTATATCAAACATTTTTTGCGGTTGTCTCAATATCTTTACACTCAGTAGTCATCCTCATCCCTGTATTCAGTATTCTGACTCCTACTTGCCGTTTGTCTCCTGTGTTCCTGACCTTGGCTAAAGTTCCATCTCTGGACCTTGCTCCTGTACTTTTCTGATGACCCTAGCAAGTCCTGACTTGTGCTACCCTCTATGACCTATAATTGACTCGACCATGTTTTGCTGACTATTGCTTCCAAGACATCTGGTGATTGGAACATGCATCACCTGATCTGCCCGGGTCACAGCTGTGTATAGAGATGAGTGTACCTGATGGTCCGGTTCAAGTTTGGACACCTGACCATAACGTATTTGCGGCTGCACGTCCAGTCCAGCGAGTTGACAACCCTAGCAACTAGTGTAATGGCCCGCTGGACAGGATCCTTACGAACCTTATACACTTCCAATATCCCTAACATGAAGGTGAAGTATGGCCGACTCGGCCCTATATATTTTTAGTGGTTTTTATATGTAGTTGCCTTTAATAATATGTCCTTTGTCTTTAATGACATATGATTTCCTTAGTAAGTATGCCACCTAAGGGCTTTATAGGGTAATGTCATTGCACACCACCTGCCTGGAAAGTTTACATTGACCAATGATGTGATGTTTAATTGCTGTTAAATCCAATTCTGTTACAAGGTCTCTGGTTGGATGTCTGGACTCGCCACACCCAGGTGAAGTTTATATTAAATTTCCTGTGGCTGGAAAGTTCCAGACTAGATCTAACCATCTACCTTGGACTAGGACAGATTTGACTTATACTTCACCTGTTGTCATTACTGTGTTTGTGTTCTGGAATAGAGAGTTGATGTTCTATATCTCTTGTCTACGTGTGATCCCTGGCTGCCGCTAAGTTCATGCGCCTCCCCTCTACTATCTACCCGGAGATCCCTTACACGCGGCTTCTCCCTCTGCTTGTAGTCCGCCTGCTGGACCTACCTGGCCCGAATGAGGTCTGTTCCACCTAGAACAAGCAACCGTGACCATCCACACTGTGACAGGTACTAGGTGAATCCAGCTGCCCCTCCCAGTGGAGGATGTTGTGCTAGCCATCCTTATGATTGGACAGGAGGTACATCCGCTTGCCAATCATAGCCAGCCATAGTACACCCCATCTTCACTGCGCATGTGTCATTGGGACAGTCCTTGTGCAGTGAAAACAAATTTTATTACTCCTGGCTTCATTGAATCACTGCACAGAAAAGAATCCAATGAGATCGGACTCATCTCTAGGTAAGTACAAAGGTTTATTTTTTTTTAACGCCCAAGGAGAGAACGCTAACAGGGCTATTTGGAACACCAAAGCAAAGGTCCATAAGGATTTATTGTTCAAAATATCCCTCTCTTTGTAAGATAATGACCTCGGATGTAGCCCAAAGCTAAATCTAAATTGGTTAGGGGACGTGGTGGTCCACAAGTTGCTACCTAATACACTGTGATTACTTTTAACCTTCTTAAATTTATCCCCGCCCCCCACATACACACAGATTATACAGGTGAGATACCTGGAAGATGTACAGATGAGAACTCTACAAGTCGCTAAACCTGAGGTCCTTAGTTGCCTCTAACAGACCCTCTTCTACTTTCAAATTCTTAATATGCCACAATCTACAGAACCCGACTACATAGGGTCTGTTTGTAGTCTGTATCCATGGAGACACCTAGGAGCTTTTAATCAGAGCAATAGGTTAAATACTACCTTGAAGAGGTATTTTTTATGAGCCCCAATTTGTATAAAGATAATAATGAACCGGTCCATGAACGATGGTTATTGGTGGTCTCTCTTGGTATAGAGAGGCTCAGCAGTGATGTCACGTGAACAGCGCACACCCTACAGGTAATTTTTAACTCTATTAACTTTAAAATGACCTTTTGGGCGTATTATTTACCATAATTGAATGAATATTTGAATAATAATTTACCATAGTCATAGCCGGGCAAAATCTACAAC
Source organism: Engystomops pustulosus (assembly GCA_019512145.1). Taxonomy (NCBI): domain Eukaryota; kingdom Metazoa; phylum Chordata; class Amphibia; order Anura; family Leptodactylidae; genus Engystomops; species Engystomops pustulosus. Next base: position 3,128,545 of record CM033645.1, read on the forward strand.
AAGAAGCCATCAATAAACCCATCGAAATCCAGGTCTGAATATAAGCGCTTTTGCCACTTTTCGTTTTTCACTGTGAACTCCAAGGTTTTCAGAGAGGGAGAAATACATAATTGCATTTAATTGCTGCTCTGCCTAAGATCTATTTCTATTTATTGCGATTTCCCACTGTTTTAAAGCTATAGAGATAGTAATTTCCATTGCGCCCGCAGAGACAAACTTGGGTAAACACACTGACTCCGGGAATTGTCAAATACTTCATAAGTGGCGAGTAATTACGCAATTACAGGCTCATTTTTGTCAGTTCCTTACAGGGTTATGTCAGAGGGACTCACTTATTGGTACAATTTAGTCAAATGGTTAAAACAGAGAGCCGGGCACTTGAGTGCCAGCCTAAAAAGCGGCCATGATAGCATTCAGGTGCATGTACAGGTGGTGGGTTATGTGAATAATGAAATTGTAGAAACTGTTTTGCAATTAGTTTTGTGTATACAGCTCAGACGCAAAGCTATGCCATTTACCGTAATTTTCTAGGGTGCTTGACTTTCTAAAAGACCTGAATAAAAAAAGTTGCGGGTAGTGTTCAGACTATGACTACATGTTTATGTTATAGCACTTTAAATGCGGGTCACATTTAGGCAAATTTTTAATATATGACCCAATTCCAAATTCCATAGATTCCACAACCTACAGAACCAGACTACATAGGGTCTGTTTGTAGTCTGTATCCATGGAGACAACTAGGAGCTGTAATTTACTAGCCAGGTAGTGGTGACTTGATATTTGTTGGTCCCCCTGATCCTTTCCTTACTGGTCACCCACTTCTCTGCAGTTCCCGTTTCAGGCGATGATGACCTAACAGAGGTCACCAACTGTTACAATAGGTTGATAATTGACACACAGGAAATGACTTCACAGGCTTCACTGTGATTGGCTGAGCTAAAGACATTCCCTTTTTTGAGAAGAATTAGGAAGTAAAGATTGGTGGAAAGTGACAGAACGGGATCAGCAAAAGATTGATGTGTTTATTCAGCTTTTATACAAATTTTTTATGACCTTCCATCAATTTTTGTGCATACCAGCCCTCTTAAACTTTAGACCAGTGAACAAAATAGTTCCCTACACCCCAAAGTGGACATGTCACCACCTTCACCAACTCCAATAGGTGTCACTTTATTCATTCTAGATGCCATAGTTTTCAAACAATCAGTACAACTAGTTTTGGCACCCAATATGCTAATTAGGTACTCTCAGTTGGGCACTTCTAGGCTGTCTACCCCAGCCCGGTTCCACCCACTTGATAGTAATTAGCCTAATTAGAATATCATGTGCTGAAATTAATGGAAGTGATTGCTTGGGAACATTGTGGGCTAAAGAAAAATTTCCAACGGTGCCAGAATCAGTAGAGCAGCAGCTATAAACGGATGCAACCGATTGGCGAGGATGGTGACAGGTTCTCTTTAAAGCTACTTCCGATCCCTCTTTAAAAAAACAGTCACATCCCCACAATGGTATACAGTATATAGAGATTTCATCCTCATTAGCTGCCATATCTGATTGCACGGCTCCATAAATCAATATGCAGGCGGCGGTATAAGTATCTGATTTCCAGATTAATCACAATCATACGGATAACAATGCGAACGACTCAATAGCACAGAACGACTCGCGCCTAATAAGTGTGATTGTGCCGTGCGGCGGACATTTTGCTTCCGTACTGTGCGGAAGCCTTTTTGATTTGATCACTGTCTCGGCTGATATTCAATCACTGATTACCCTAATAAAGGTGAGCGCCGGCCTGAAACAGAGAAGACCAAAGATTTCGATGCCGAAGCCTTAAATGAAATCGGCGCTTTTCCTCCTTTCCCTTCGTGGCTATTAGTATAACTTTTTCAATTTTGATCAGGATTTGTAACGGTAAGTCACCGGCCAATGATTTGACGTTGACGCTTATCGCCTTTGGTTCTTAAGCAACTGCTGAACAGTATAAGCCACCGAACAGCGGGGTTCACTGGAAGAGTATTGTCTCCGCCGAGGAGGCTTGTAGCGTCCCCTTTGTGTGCGGCAGGAGCCATTGTGTTCCCGGATTATGTTTCTGCAGACCTGACTAAAAGTGACCATATTTCAAGACCGGGAGAGGAAAAAAGACGGCGCTGGGGATCAGCTTCTTTTCTTATACTTGTAGCACAGCTAAATATGTCCACACATTAAAATGGGCAGAGATATAACAGGGCTCCAATGCAAACTCTATACCATTCTGGTCGCTGCAGTGAATCTGTCAAGTTATGGGAAGATTTGCAAAAATAAATGTGGTTTAATATGTGCAAAAAAAGTAAAAAATTTGGACACATTTGGCCTAACTTGTAATGGGTTGGTTTGACAGATGAAAGTTAGAACTGCTTATATGCAAACAATACTCATATAATTAAGACATGTAACAACCAGATACATAGGAGCCGATTTATGAAGAAAGAGGCATCATGCAAAGTCTTAATAATCGGAGCACCCAGCACATGTCCCCCCGCCTTAACCCCCTCCCCCCTCAAATTTCATGGCATGCACCAGAAGCTCCGACTTGCTCATGCCCTCAACGAAAAAAAAAAAAAAAAACTTGTCTTGTGCGTAACGCATGATATATAGGGATTAGAAATGAGTGGACCTGTCTTTCCTGTTCGGCATTCAGGTTAGGCCTCCCGACCTGGATGTATTGTCACAAAACACCCAATCCAGCAAATTAATGCCCCTAGCTCCTAGCCATGGCTATGATTGGCCAGAGGAGCTGAAAGGAGGTGTCCCCTGGCCAATCGTAGCCATGGTTAGTAGCTAGGGGCATTCATTCAACAGATTTACCGTTCAGGACGCCAAACTGACAATAAGTCCAAGGAGGGTGGCTGAACGCCAAAGGCAAACATTACGTTGGGTCATCTCTAGAAGGGACCATACTTTATATAATACCCATATAAAATATTCAAACACTCCCCAAATAAATAATGTAGAGAAAAACATAGGGGGTCATTTACTAAGGGCCCGATTCGCGTTTTCCCGACGTGTTACCCGAATATTTCCGATTTGCGCCGATTTTCCCTGTATTGCCCCGGGTTTTTGGCGCACGCGATCGGATTTTGGCACGTCGGCGCTGGCATGCACGCGACGGAAATCGGGGGGCGTGGCCGAACGAAAACCCGACGGATTCTGAAAAACCGCTGCATTAAAAAAAAAAAAGTGTCGCGGAGCTTGCACTTACCTTCATCCAGGATAGGCCGGTGTATTTGAGTGCGTTCCGATTCTCTTCAGCGCAGCAGCGCCACCTGGTGGACGGCGGAGGAACTGCCTTAATAAATCCCGGCCGGACCCGAATTCACCGCAGAGAACGCGCCGCTGGATCGCGAACGGACCGAGTAAGTAAATCTGCCCCATAGTGTCATAAAGTTTCAAGACAAAGATCGCAGCACCATGTAAACGCTGCCCAGATGAATAGCGCACACAAAACTCATGTGAATGCTGCTACAATACAACCAAATAAATATATATATGTATAACCATACTACAACCATATAAATATGTATCTGTATAACCATACTACAACCATATAAATATGTATCTGTATAACCATACTACAACCATATAAATATGTATCTGTATAACCATACTACAACCATATAAATATGTATATGTATAACCATACTACAACCATATAAATATGTATCTGTATAACCATACTACAACCATATAAATATGTATAACCATACTACAACCATATAAATATGTATCTGTATAACCATACTACAACCTTTCCTATAAAAATAAGCAAATACTGACAGGATAGTATATTTGATACTCGTGTGAATATGGCTATAATAAACCTAAGTATATAATAGATACAGTGGCAACATAAAATATGAAATCACTGCCCAGATAAAACTGCAGTGCCTGGGTTAGGGGTGACCCCAACACTATGCTGGGGACACCAGGCATGGTCGTGGTATTACCACGTGTTGCTGCTCTCCGCAAGGGATGGAGGAGAACCCCAATGGGAAATAAATCCAGAGAGTCAGTGTCCCGGTTTATAAGGAAGCAGGAAACTGTATTAAGAGAGCAGCAAGAACTAGGGGAAAAAGGGAAGAACTAAGGTCAAACTATCCTTTGACCATGACCCACCTGCGGGTGATGGTCAGCTTAATCGGGCTAGCTCTGGACCCGACAACTTCTCTCTCTGAACACAAAGACCTTTCCAGACGGTAGGGAAAAAGACTAAAGGACACTAGGGTCTGTTGTACTAAATACAGGCTGAATACAGGAAGGAGGGCAATAGGGAGGACAGGAATACAGGTAACAACCAGAGCAGGTGCACAAAGCACTCACTATGCAAAGAGTGCACAGACAAAGAGGAACAGACAGGAAAGTAGTGAGTGACTACAAGAGAACAGACAAACTTCACAGAATCTCTCACCACAGTCAAAGAAACAAGCTACTATAAAGTATAGATGATCCTACAGAAAAGAACCAGGGATAATTTGCAGATACATCAACACCTAGCAAATACTGAGTGACAAAACCATCCTTACATGGAGCCGGCCACTCCTGATTGGATAATACAAAATAACACAGCTAAGACCTAAAAACACCAGCCAGTAATGCAGAAACAATAACAACAAATAGACAGGTAATCAGGCCACATAGCACAGTGGTAGAGAACCGACTAGAAAGGCCACAGGACGCCGGATTAAAATTCTGATTTACTGAAGAAATTCAGGCGCAAACCAATACAAGCAAAGAAAAGGGCCGACTTCTCTGGCAGAAAAATGGTTAATGCTGAGGAAAGGTCTGGGCTAGCTTTCCCTCTCTTTCTCAGTAGGCTGGTACCCTGTCCACAGGCAGGAGCCCAAGCCCTATGGCAGTGTATCCCTGTCTCAGCTTCTTCTTCTAGTTTCTCAGGAAGATTGGCAGTGTTCTCCTACAAGCTCTGTTCCTCTACTGCACACTGGGGCTGTTCTCCTTATATACCTTCTACCAGGAGAGGAGTGGTTAAATATTAGCACAATAATAATGACAAAGCATTCTCCCATAGACTTATATTAAGTCCCATTAATATTCTATGGCAGCAAGTTTCTAAATTGTAAACAACGTTCCAGACTACACCTATCATTCTAAAGGTCAGGCTGTCTGATTGTCTGGAAAACAAGTCTATTTTTCTTCTGCAAAACAATCACTACTATAGCTGGAAAATTACTGAATTCTCCTTAGTTACAGATATACAGTCAGAAATGTCTCTCAGTGTTCATTAGTCGAACACGTAATATATATATAATAAACATAATGGCGCTCATTTACTAAGGGTCTGCCTTGCGCTTTTTTGTCAGGTTTCTTGCCAATTTCCATTTTGCGCCGCATCGCGCCGGGAATTGTGTTGCACCCGATCGGATTTTGGCACATTGGCGCTGGCTTTGCACGCGACAGAATTCGGGGGGGCGTGCCGTCGGACAAACCAATGGATTCGGACAATACGCAAGATTTAATATCTAGAATTGTGTCACAAGACACGCACTTACAAGCACTGGGAAGAAGAAGGTGAACTCCGGCGGACCTCGGCAGGGAAGTGACGGATGCAGGAACTCTTCTCGATCTTCATGAATCGCGGCAGACTTCATCCTCGGCGGAATGTCCGAATCGGAGATCGCCACTGGACCAGGCAAGTAAATATGCCCCAATTTATATAACAAAACACTATAGTTTAATGCAAGTAAACCCTTGATGTAAAATGAAGTACTCAGTTCACATTGGGAAAATATTTAAATGTTTTCAAATGTCCAAAATTCAATGCGCACCCACTGCTCAGATACAGTGCCTGTATAAAAGACACATGCAGGTCTGTAGGTTTGTTCTTAAGTTGAATTTGTATGTAAGTCGGAACTATATATTTTATAACTGTAACCCCAGCCAGAATTTTTTGGGGTTTCTGTGACAATTGGATTTTAATAATGTTGGATTGTCATCAGAACCAGGATTAACACTAAAGCTTCATTGATAACCTTTTATAACTCTTACAGCTGATTATTGTAGCCTAGGACAAAAGTACAATAAATGACCAATATCCAGAGGTCTGTTTGTAACTAGGGGTCGTCTGCAAGTCGAGCGTTCTTAAAGGGAACCTGTCACCAGGAGACCCATCTGCTGTGTGACTAGGCAGTTGCCAAAAAGGAGGGACTGGAAAGGAGCAGTTCCCCCCCACCCTTGGGAAACATGTGACCATTTCAAATATATGAATAACTCCCCACACTCGGGATTGGCTGTAGAGGAGCAGGGGGCGTCGCCAAGCCCAGTGATGGGTGTTTTCATATATTTGAAAAGGTCACATGGAGGAGCTGTTCCCCAAGGGTGGGGGGGAACTGCTCCTTTCCAGCTCCTCCCAAAAGGCAACTGCCTAATCACACAGCAGATGCTAATGAAAGGTACAATATAACATATCTTTTTTTCTGTAAAACCTATTTTTAATACAAAAACACTTTGGCAGTGTATGTACTATGCTCTGTGGGGACTGGGGGAGTGCTAAAAATGGGTCTCCTGGTGACAGGTTCCCTTTAAGTAGAGGACTGCCTGTATATATGTTATATCTGATTCTACATGAAAACTTTCTACATTATGTTATGTCACCGCTAAAAATACAGGCGTCAGAGTCTGAAAGTGTTAAACGGCAAACTGCGCTGAGCTACGTATGTACAGTATATATAGAGAACATTGTATAGCGGTACTTTACCATTATAGAGATGTCCATTCTCTTCCTGACAGCCGATCCTTCATAGGAGCACTTAATATTCTGTACTTAAAGGCTAATCAAAAAGTAATTCTCTGTAACAGAAAAGGGTCAGTAATTGTGCGCCCAACGCTCGTGCTGATATAATTATTCTCTATTCAGGTGAGGGTTTTATACCGCTAATTGTATTCTACCGCTTTTACGCTATTTTTCATGTGTCACATTTAGTTTGACGTTGATTTTCACTTACACCTTAACTGCTTGTGGTACCGGACGTGGCGCGGCGGTCAGGTATCGGATGGAAGGCGGGAAGCGTTGTCAGAACATCACCAGGTTATCATCTGGAAGGCGGAAATCCTATTATGCCCTAATGGCGGTGTATGGACTAATGCTCCGGAGCTATCAATACGGTAACTTTATTATCAAGTGCAGGACTATTATAGAAGTAGACAAGTCAGTCTCACGAAGATTAACCCCTATGCACGTGACCTATTAGAGAAGGAGGGGGGGCGTCCTAGCTTAAGATGACCCCTTCTTGCTGTGAAGAGGAAGACACCATCCAGGAATTGAATCTGTATTTAGATTTCAGGACTGTAGAGAGTGTCCTCACACTGCTCTTAGCATCCCTCTTAGTATCTGCTAGCATTCAACCACAAGTCTGCTACAGAATGAATTCAGAAAAGAAGGAGAAAAATATCAGTAGAGAAATATTTTTGCACAGCAGTGTGAGGAAATGCTACATGTCCAGCCACAATCCTGGAATATTAGTCCTGGTGCAGGACTACAACAACATACACACAAGTCTTAATACATATCTCATGGAGCAATATGTAACTCTGTCTGCAGATTCCTTTTAATAACATTTTTGCCAAACATACATGAGATTGTGATTGTTGTGGGCATGCCCTGTGACCTTTATCAAGGTCATTGAGAGGCAAAGGAGCTAAGTTATGATCATCACCTATTGTCAGTACTGGATCCTTTGTTATACATGTATAATACTTTTAGTAATATATCATAGTATTATCATTTTATTGCTACCTATGATAATTGTGAGATGCTTGCTGAGAAGTGATCTCTACAGAACAGGAAGTGGGTATTGAAAAGCGAAGGGCACTCTAAAAACTTAAAAATTCCAGGGTTTATTTATCTATTAATGACATGGGAAATGTAAAACTAAGCAGAGAAGATGGTCTTTTCTGGACAAGGGTTACTGGCAGTGTAAAGCAATGGGGATGGGATAGGGATATGGGCTCCAGTAGACTACACGGGGCAGTGGAGCTCAATGGGAGTCATGACTTGTGGCTCCTCTATTGAAGCTTAAAAACATCTACAACAACGTAGACTGAAGAAAGGTAAGGGTACAAAAAAGCCATATATTCTCTGTGGGTGTGTCTTCGTGCACTGCAGGAAAAGAAAAGGTTACCGCCCCCTTGGCTAATATGAGCTAATACAAATTTTTGTGGGGCATATCTTTGGGGCTGGTAGGTGGATTTGTAAAAAAAGAAACCCACCAATTAAGTTATTAGGCTTTTGTTAAACTGATTATGGCACCACTGGAAATATTACTCTCGTCCTAACCATTAATGCCTAGTACTGTCACATAGGCGGAGCCGATTCCTACCTAGGACCATAAATCTGACAGTAGAGGGTCTATTTAGCATACCTTCTTGGTAGTTCGAGAACTGGTTACAATAATTAGTTCTCAACTGTCAGATGGGCAGAGCTTAAATGTCTGCTCTTGCCAAGGTCCACCCATCTGACAGTTAAGATCTAAAAATAATGGCATTGATTGCTCGGCAATGTTCGCATCTAGAGAGAAAAATCCAACTACGACACAATCGGTGGATTGGCGTCTATTCGGGGTTAGAAAGAGTGGAAGTTGATGGAGGTGGCGAAAGGTTCACTTTAAAGGAAACCTACCACCACGGATCTACCTATTAAGGTGGCAGGTTCCTCTAATGTATAGAAGTATAGCCCTGTTTAGGGCTAATTGTTTCGTGACCCAAAACTTTTATAAATTTTAATTCCCCCAATATGCAAATTTTCTAAGGAGTAACTGAAGCTGAGGCTACATGCCGCGGCTACTCCCCGCCCAGTAGCCTCTTGCGTTTCACCTACCAATGCTTCTTCAGCGGGCAACTACGAGGAGCTGCGGGCAGTCTGCAAAGCTGGGTTTTGCGCATGCACAGAACGCATGCCGCCGGCTGTGCAGTCTCGGGTCGGAAGCCGGAGCTACTGCGCATGCGCAGAACCCAGCTGCGCAGACGAGTGTGCGCAGCTCCTCATAGTTGCGCACTAAAGATGCATTGGTCGGCAGAACTGAAGCGGCTACCAGGAATTGCAGTAGCCATGCCGTGTAGCCTTGGGGAAATTAAAATTTATAAAAGTTCTGGGACACGAAAGAATTAGCCCTAAAAAGGGCTATACACCTATACATTAGAGAAGGCGTCAGGAACCTTTTTGGCTGAGAGAGCCATGAACGCCACATATTTAAAAATGTTATTCCGTACCAAGAGCCCTACCATATTCCGTAAGAGCCGTACCATATGCACATGCCCCCCAGCAGATAGGTAGTCCCAGTGTCAAGGGTGCCCCTGCGGTCTACATCTCGGATCGCAGACACACCTGTGCCCCTCTCCGTGGCGGCGCCCCTTTTGAAGCTCACTCACTTCTCCACGTTCCTGCTCCCGCTCCGACACTCGCAGATTAAAGAGCCAATGATTAGCCCACTTCCCGGGCTCCTATAAAGACCGGCGGCTCCCAGCATCCTCTGCTGGATCTTAGTGCTTCATGCCTATGAGGAAGCTTTCCACAGTGTTTCCTTCCCAAGTGTTGACCTCCCGTTGTGACCCCGGACCTGTTTCTGATTCTGCTCCTTCGCTGCCAGCCCTGACCTCTTGCTTCGTCCCTGACCTCGCTTCATTGCTGCCTGCCTGGACCGTCTGCCTGTTTCTGACCACGAGACTGCTCAGTGATCCTGTACCTCAACCTTGGCTACCACCGTGGACAAGTCGCGCCTGAGGAACGACCTGGTGGTACCACGCTGCACCAAGACCATCCTGCTTTGCAGCGGGCTCTGGTGAAGACAGGGAGCCACTTAGATTCCGGTCCCAAGTGTCTGCTTACATCATAGTCCGCGGTGGTCGAGGGGGTTCACTACACCTGATCCTCCCATTGGATAGGTAGTCCCAGAACATGCCTCCCAGTAGATAGGTAGCTACAGCACATACTCCCAGTAAATAGGTAGCCACAGCACATGCCCCCAAGTAGATCGGTAGTCCCAGCACATGCCTCCCAGTAGATAGGTAGCTACAGCACATACTCCCAGTAAATAAGTAGCCACAGCACATGCCCCAAAGTATAAAGGTAACCACAGCACAGGCTTCCCAGGAAATAGGTAGTTACAGCACATACCCCCAGTAGATAGGTAGCCATAGCACATACTCCCAGTAGATAGGTAGCCACAGCACATGCCCCCAAGTAGATAGGTAGTCACAGCAAAAAAAAGAATATTCACTTACCAGCACTCCCTGCAGCCAGCTCCTCATCGCTCCCATGCTCTTCTTGTTTACCCAGGCCTAGACAATGGCAGTGATGGAGTCTGGGTCATACAAAGGACATAGGAAGCGGTAACATTGCTGCCTGTGTCCAATGATCAGTCTAAGAGACACAGCAGCCATCACTATTTATTATAGATCTGTCTGAGAGCCAGATGCAGCCAACAAAAAAACCACATCTGGCTCCCGAGCCATAGGTTCCCTACCCCTGCATTAGAGGAACCTTCCACCGGATCTACCTTAATAGTTAGAACCGTGGTGGTGGGTTTCCTTTAAATATCACAAGGATGCTGCACCCCAGATCTTAAAGGAGCGGAAGGAGGAGACACAAACCCACTAAAGAATCCTCAAACTTAGGGAAGATTAAATTCGGCAACACTAAGTAGTGATTTAAGACATTCTGTTCTCTTTGGAAAGGAAAAAATAGAAGAATAAGAAGGAACGGCTGATCCGGAGCCTGATGCCTTGATGTAAAACCGCTCATGTTGTGATGATATGTGTAATATATTAAACCTTTTCAACAGTGACAGTATTAACTGTTCTGTGACATTTTCAAGTGCTGCCGATGACATAAAAAATGAGAGATAAATGAGGGAGAGGGCAGGAAAAACAGCAGTGCGAATATTAAAACCGCAGAAACACAATGTCCACAAAATTACAGCAGTCCCATGTCTCTCCGACTAATAGAAACCCGATTCTGCTTTATAAGCACCAGCGCTTTCTAATTTCCGAGTAGGAGAGACAGGAGCATTTATATCGATGGTAGATACAGGGGCGGGGGTGTTGGTCTGGGCTGTGCGGCCAGGAAAAAAAATCTTAAATAATTAAAGGAAGGAGACAATGATCTGGTTAAATTTAGAGGTCTTAAAATAATTGTCCATATTGGGCCCATCTCAGAATCGCAATATAGCATGCCAATTGTTTTTTCCAAACCCACTATGTAAGCGTAGATGTAAAAGATAGCTTGCTAGCTTCTAGGAGTCACCACTAGGGGGAGCTGAGGAGCTTACTGCATACTGTTCTTTATTAATCTCAATAATAAGACAGTGAAGAACAGTAAATAGCGGGAATTGTATACAAAATGCTGACAGTATGTAAAATAAAATAGTTTCTCTATATGTAGGTGGAGCCCCTAGGTAGCAGCTAGGGGTAGTCCGACATGACTATGCTTATATTCCGGACTCTATCCTTAGTCTCTCTTCTTGGAAAAGTAGAATACAGATACGTCTGGTAGACAGACAGTCCTGGTACATTTGGGCTTGCTGATACCCAAAAAGGGAGATGTTTATTCCCCCAAAGTGTGCAGTTTAGTGGATTGGATGGTACAAGAGTGTTGTAAGGGAGTGTAAAATCCCACTTCAACAAACTAAGCATTAATTTCTAGACACTGGGAAGTATGCAAATTTACTTTCCAGGATGGGATAAGGAAAACATTGCCTCTTAGCTTACCATCATCAAGCATGACCTTCAGGAAGCCTAATTACATGATGAGGGATAAAAGCCAAACCAGTACATCTATTCCAGAAAGAACAGATTCCCAACTGTAGACAGAGCTGTTTCGATGTGGTTGCATCTCTTCGGCATAATCTAGGGAACTGATTTAGCTGAGAGGCTTTTGACTATTTTACCTTACAAGGTAGCTAAAGAGGCAATGTTTTCCTTATCCCATCCTGTAAAACATATTTGCATATTTCCCAGAATCCCTTAGTGGATCATCCATGGCTATAAGTCTCCAAAAGCCTGAAAGGTGACATTAATTGGTAAAGTCTCTGACTTCCTGACCCTAGTCAAATAAACCAGTTCCCTACACTGTACTGCCAAGAATGTAAAGACATTGAAACAGCTCTGTCTACAGTTGGTAGTCTGTTCCTTCTGGAATAGATATAGTGGTTTGGCTTGAATCCCACATCATGTCATTAGGCTTCCTGATAGTCATGCTTGATGTTAAGGGGCTGCCTTATAAGGTGGCAAAAGAGGCAATATTTTACTTATATTATCCCTGAAAACATATTTGCATTTTTTCCAAAATCCCCTAGTGGAGTGTCAATGGCTATAAGTCTCCACACCCCTGCAAGGTGGCCTTGATTGGCAAAGTCTCCATAAACAGAGCTCTTTCAAGATGATGTTACTTCAAAAAACAATATCCAATGATTAAGGGGTTATTGTATTTTAAAACACTGTATTATAAATGTACTGAGAGTGTGTCCTCACACTGCTGTGCTCCCCGCATTTAGCTGCTTCACAATCACTCTGCACTGAGAAAAAGATGTAGCAAGCTTCTGGTTGAATGTTACTGCTTCTGCCACTGAGAGCACTCAGAGCAGAGAAGAGAGGCTTTGGAATGGCCTAATACAGAGAACAGAGAGCACAGCAGTGTGAGGACACACCTCCAGTACACTTTGCAAAGCTGCAATCCTGGAATATAAATCCATCTTTCAAAGTTCTGCTACTATTAACGGCACACACAAAGGTCTCCAGGGATAATACCTAACACTGGCTGCAGTGCTGTTTAATCACATCTGCTGACAGTTTCCTTTTAATAAATTATAATTACACTAACAACAAACTATATACAGACAGTCCCCAGGTTACATACAAGATAGGGTCCATAGGTTTGTACTTAAGTTGAATTTGTATGTAAGTCGAAACTGTATATTTTATAATTGTAAAACCACACAAAAAAATTTTTTCCCCCAGTGACAATCGGAGTTTCCAAATTTTTGGCTGTAATGGGACCAAGGATTATCAATAAAGCTTCATTACAGACACCTTACAGATGAGCATTGCAGTCTGGGACTAAGGAACATCCAGAGACTTTACCATAGGTCACAGTGGGCAGAGGGGTCCGTCTTTAACTATGGGTCGTCTGTAAGTTGGGTGTCCTAAGAAGGGGACTGCCTGTAATGTAATACAAAGATAGAAATATAAAATATAATAACTAAGAATGAGCGAACCTGAACCGCAATGTTGGGATCCGTGCCAAAGATTGTAGGTTCGGGCCCCTCAACCTGGACTGCAGCCAAAAGTTGGGCGTTCGGGCTCCACCGGTAACACCCAGTTTGGGGGTTAAAACTTTAAATGCCAACTGCACATGTGTGCTGCCATTTTCCCTAGGACCGAAGCTCTCCAATGACATCATAAGGAGCGATGACCCCAGGGAACATGTTGTCATTTAGATGTCGTTGCCGACAGGCTTTCCCGGCATTTAAATGGGCCACCAGCTTTGTTGGTGGCATTTAAAGGGTTAACGCGGGTAGTACCGGACCAAACTTTTATTTAAGGTTCGGCCGAACTCAACGAACCTGAATGGGTCAGCTCTTCCCTAATGATAATTAACAGCATATAATATTAGATCTTGCCTGGTACCAGGGATACGTTGCATTAGCCAGACCACGGTGCAATGTAATATAGGTTCACAGCAATGAGAACATTCAATTTCAATCATTTTCTGGCCTCCCTCCATTTTTCTTCCATTTTCACAAAGAAATTGGCAATATCAACTATTTTTCCCCCTCCCCGAACAAAATTAAGAGCATTGGCGCCCTGGGTGGAAAGAAGGAAGAAATTAATTGTGCAGAGGAGAGAGTGAGTGCGCGGTGACTGGAACACATGCCCCGGAGCCGTACGGAAAACATTATTAGTTACATGTCAGGATGGCGGATTCCACCAGAGGAGACGTTCCCAATGAGAGCTTCATCATTTATTAACCCTAATACAAACCATATTTATAAAGCGGAATGAATAGATGGCTGTAGGTAACGAAAAGAGGATGTGAGGGCGGACCTGGCAGAGCCACGCGCTGACACGGATTAGGAAATCTCGTCAATGAGGTGGTCTAATTACCAAATGTGCAGCATCCATGAATAGAGCATTGACTGAAAACATCCGCTGCCTCTGTCTCTTGTTCTGTGCCACTTACATGTTTTGCAGCTCCCAGCGAGGGAATCGTCCTCAGGCGTTTTGGTCTACCCCCAGCAGATCTGACGGTACAATTTCCCTACCACAGGACGAGTATGAGAAGCGCTTCTATGGATTCTACTACAAGCCCCACCACAATGCATCCTGATTGGAATAAAAGGAAACCTACCATCAGGAATCTACTTATTGAGGTAGATCTGATGGTAGGTTCCTCCAAACATCCTAAGCCCTAAACTATCTTTCTATAATCCTATAACACTTAGTAACCTGATCTAAACTTTATTTAACTAATATTCTAATTTTACGCAGAGGCCTCTACGGGTTGTGGGAGCAAAGGCTACTCCACACCCCAGTAGCCTCCTGCCACCTCCTTGTCCAACATCCCCCACCGGGGGCCTAGCCTTTTTTGGTTGCTGGAGGAAGCAGGGGTCCTGACTACCTGTATGGCTAGCTAGTCCGGTCTAGCACACAGCGATGTTCACAGGACTTGGTGTCAGGACCGGAGGCCTCGTCCACAGCCTGGCAGGTCTCCTGCAGGTGGTGTGTGCAAGAAATGGAGGGAGAGGATGAATACACAAAGTTATGGTTACACTGATCTCTATAGCCAAAACCTAACAGTGTCTGCAGTTTTCAAAAGACAAAACTGCACCTAAATTCCCTTTATGTCCAAAGTTTTATGCATAATTTATATTTCATGTCTAGGTAGAGATCCAAGTGATGCATTTTCTTATACAGAGCTCCCAAATCTCTTCATTAACAATAGCCAAAGTTTAAAATTATGTTTGCCTGCAGCCACCACTAGAGGGAGCACAAAAGCTTGTTGCATCCCTGATATTTGGTTTATTGTATAAGTAGAAGCCAGAACTTAGAACTTAGTGTCACTGATGTCATTGGGACTGGAGCTGTAGAACGACCAAATGATTCATGACAGCTTCTTCAGTCAGTTGATCATGGGTCACAGGGAGTCAGATCCCCAGGGATCTTTTACCAATGGCATCTTATATGGAGAAAAAAATCTACTATAGTTCCTTAACAAAATATTTTTTTATATATATAATCACCTAAAACAATAAAAATGTTGCATAAATTCTAAAATGTATGCATAAAATATGCCTTTGATTACCCATGAAGATGCTGAGAGGCACAAATCCTCCAAAAATAAAAGGTCCAGGTGCACAGAGTTCATACTAAACACTTATGTCTTTATGCACATATGTTGAGTAACTTATCAAAAACATCTGTTTTCCAGATATCTGTACATCTTACATCACAGAGCTGACAAATGTTGTGATTTGTAGCAGGGTGGGAGTAAGAGGTGCAGTGAATCATGTCCTCACACCTCCAGAGGAAAGAAGAGATTTATTGCTTGGCGAAAAATGGACCTCTCTCCCGGGGGTAACTGAATGGACCTCTCGCACAGGGGGAAGAGATAACAGTAACACGATGAGGCACATTTACTTACCCGGTCCCGCGGAGTTTCCCGAAAGTGCATTGTCCGACGATAATGCACTGTGCCGTGATTCACTAAGATCGTGCGCCCGATATCCTGCATGTGTCGCTTCTCCACTCAGGTCTGACAAGTCCGACAGAATGCACCTTCTTTTAAGTGGTGCATCTTAGGGCTTGGGCTTGCAACACAATTTGAAAGTTAAATCCCGCGCTCATTCCGAATCAGTTGGATCATCCGTCAGCCCACCTCCTAACTGGTGCCACACGGAAGCCGCCGCAGCCGCTTGCCTAATTCCTGTCCGAGCCATGCAATTCCCGAAAAAGGTACAAAGTCCGACGAAAGTGCACTCTGCGACCCTTAGTAAATGAGCCTCGATGTGTTTAAGAATACGGGCAGTAACAAGTATTAAGTTCCTTTGTCCCCCTAGGGTCACTGCGAGGGATGACAGAAAAAGGTTAGGTTGGTAAGATGGGTGATACCATGAAGAAAAGCCACTGGGCCACATTTATTGGAGACTGTATGGCGAAACTCGTGCATACAAGCCTTTAAGGGGGTTCGTCTGGCAGGTTTGTGGGGTCACGCAGGGAGTTCTGTCCTGTGACTTTGCACTACCTAAGGCACAGAATCCACACATTCAGGTGCAGGCTATGGAGCAATTCGACACACAACCGGACCTGACATTGAAATCCCCCACCAACACAGCTGAATCACCTGGCAGATGCAGGGGGCACATACATGATAAATGTGCCCCAAAGTGTCCACTCTGTATAGTCATTGTATGTACAGGGGAGAGATGACAGCGACAGTAGGTAAAAGGGGTGATGCCATGAAGAAAAGTTACTGAGTACTTTCCCTATGGTTACTGGAGGTTGTATAAGGGAAAGATGGCAGCAAATAAGGGTGATACTATGAAGAAAAGTCACCGGGGGAAATGTATTTCTCTTTGCGCCTATTAATCACCAGAACCAGAATGAGGATGAATTGGCGACACAAGAGGTATACGAGCTTATATAATGGTCCAGCCTTATCTACATATCCAAGGTGGAAGTGACTGCAGAGAAGCCTACTGTTTGGTATCTGGTGTTAAATAACCAACGTAAGCGGGTGATACAATGAAAAAGGTTCCTGTATATAAAATAGGGTTATTAGTGGATCATGTGGGATCATCTCATGAACTTGGTCTTTTCTTGAGGTTTCACTGAATACTAAAAGATATCCATGAGACATGTCCATGTGCAGGCCAACTGCAGGGACCTACAACCTCTTCAGTGTATTCCAGACCCCCTACTGTACATTACATAGCAGTTATACCTAATATTGCAGCTTAGTATCATTCATTTCAAGACAGGAAAGAGAGGTGATATATAAACCCTTCAGGACTGCTGTAGGTCTGTATGGGGGAAAGATGGCAGTTTTAAGCAATGGTTGGTAAGAGGCTAATACCATAAAGTAAAGTTAATGGTACATTGTCATTTGAGGCTCTATGAAGAATCTATGGCAGTAACAGACTGATAGGGGAGGTAATAACATGAAGGGAAGTTCTTGAATAGCCCCTTTTAGGGCACTGAAGGATTTTATGGGAAAGATGGTAGTATCAAGTGGTAGTTGGTAAACGGATGCCATGAAGAAATTTTTACTGGTACATTGTTTATTTGAGGCTATATGAAGAATCTTTGGCCTTAACCACTGAAGGGGAGGTAATAACATGAAGGGAAGTTCTTGAATAGCCCCTTTTAGGGCACTGAAGGATTTTATGGGGGAAGATGGTAGTATCAAGTGGTAGTTGGTAATAGGGATGATACCATGAAGAAAAGTTACTGGTACATTGTTTTTTGAGGCTATATGAAGAATCTATGGCAGTAACAGACTGATAGGGGAGGTAATAACAATCTACAAAAGATTTTAAATGAAGCAAATTTATGGTGTGGGAAAAATATGGAATTGAATAACGCTTTAAAAGGGAATCTGTCAGCAGGTATGACCATACAAAGCTGCAGACGGTGTTAGGTGTTGGCCCTGGAGATCTGCGTAACCATATGTGTGCTGTTAGTAGCAGCAGGACTGTGATTATCAAAAGTCATGTCCAGGATAAGCAGGCAGTTGTTTCTCTATTAAGTCTATTAACCCTTTTAGTGTTTCAAATGGGTTAAAACAATATGGACGTGCGATTTTGAAACTTACATTTTTTTGGAAAATACATTAATTTAGGCCAAAACTGACAGTTTCATAATAAATTAAATGATAAAACGCTCTGCAACATTTGATGCCCAATTTCTCCAGAGTGTAGCGATACCCCATATGTGGTGGTAACTGTTGTATGGGTGCACGGCCGGGCATAGAATGAAAGCAGCGCTATTCACAGCAGATTTGTATTGTCACATTGTACAAGCTATAAATTTTAATTTTTTTGGTAAAGCGAACATATGAGGCTTATTATTTGCGGGATGAGATACAATGGGGCAGATTTACTTACCCGGTCCGTTCACGATCCAGCGGCGCGTTCTCTGTGCTGGATTCGGGTCCGGCCGGGATTTAATAAGGCAGTTCCTCCGCCGTCCACCAGGTGGCGCTGCTGCGCTGAAAAGCATCTGAATGCACTCGAGTTCACCGGGCCGGACCAAGTGAAGGTAAGCGCGTCCCGAGCGACACATTTTCCGTACTTAAATGCGGCGGTTTTTCCAAATACGCCGGGTTTTGGTTCGGCCACGCCCCCCCCATTTCTGTTGCGCGCATGCCGGCGCCGATGCACCACAATCCGATCGCGTGCGCCAAAATCCCGGGACAATTCAGGTACAATCGGCGCAAATCGGAAATATTTGGATAACACGTTTGGGAAAACGCGAATCGGGCCCTTAGTAAATGACCCCCAATGTATAGGTAATACGTTTCTCCACAGATCATTACTGCCCCTCATCTTCCTTTGCTCCCCATCTCTCCATAGACCGGCATTTTAATATAGCACTTTTACCATTTTCACAGCTTCCTAGCATCTTTATTATTTTTTAAGCTCCCATTTCATGTATTAAAAAAATCTTTAACCCTGGACAACCTATCTAATAAGTGTAAACTTGATACATCCTACTTTCTACTTAAAGCATAGACATCTGTACACGAAGGGGGAAAATTATCATAAGATTTTCCTGACTTTTTGGCATTAAAAAGTTTCACAAAAGATGGCATTGAGGCTTTTGTTACTTTATTTAAAAAGTTGCACAGGTCTATTTTTGGCTTTTTTTGGAAAAAAAGTTACTGGTAATTCAAGGTTCCACTGTATTTATAAATCAGCGAATAAGCCCCTGAGGAGCCCAAACAAGTAGGTCCAAGTGCAATGGGCTGTACATGGGGTATTAAACCAAATCACTGTGAATAGTACTTTGTAATTATTTGTTGTAATACCAGAAACTGTATTTAATTCAAAACATAGAGGCTTTATGATAACGCTAAAACTTAAAATTATTAAAATGAGCTCACTAGGATAAAAGCACACACACAAACACAACACTTAAATGGTAGGGCTAGTGTAGACGTATTCGTCAGGTGCATCGTTCACTGCTCCCTTAGTTCTCACAAGCCTCAGGGCAAATCAATAAGTAAAGCTATGTGCTAGTATCTCATCATTCATTTTCATCCCCATTCAGATCCCTGGCTCGTAGTGTCACTACATCTAGACCCTAAATCCTTTATACTTCATAACCCTATACTTATTTCACTCAGACATGAGTTATTCAGGGGTTAAAATAGGTCTACAGATTTAGTTTTAAACAAACAAGCGTCTCCCAGCATTAGGTTATAACTATAATTATACTGATATTCTATTGTCTTTTGCAGTTTTGTTGTATTGGATGATTTGTGCCTTTTGTGCACCTTTTGTGTTGCCTACTTATTCCTCTTTTCACTTCTTTCTACTAACACCAGATTTATCAAGTAAATCCAGATGTGCGAGACAGATTTATGATGTGTGACTTATAAAGTCACATCCATTCCAGTACTAGTGGTGTCAAAATCTGTGACTTTTCACCAAAAAAGCCACAAATCCACTGCGAACATTAACATCTCATATGCCAGCCTTACCAAGCCGTCTAAGCCACTGTGATAAATCTGAGGGGTAACAATACTTCTAAGACACTCTAAAACGGGTCTGCCTAACAATGCCATTTTATTATGGAAGAGTGAAAATGCAAGTTTTTCAAATAGTCATACAATTACATTTTTGTCTTTGCTACAACATTGATTAAAATTGGAAATGTTAAAAGGTGACTCCAAAAGGTGATTGTTGTGTCCCCCTCCCCCAGGCATATTTCAGTGCTCAAGGTTTCATCTAGGGGCTGCATTATGGAAGTTATATTGTGGGGGTCTTTCAACCCCTTATCACCGATAGGGGAGGTAATAACATGAAGGGAAGTTCTTGAATAGCCCCTTTAAGGGCACTGAAGGATTTTAATGGGGGAACGATGGCAGTATCAAGTGGTAATTGGTAATAGGGATGACACCATGAAGAAATGTTGCTGGTACATTGTTATTTGAGGCTATATGGGAAGTCTATGGCAATAACAGATTGATAGGCGAGGTAATAACATGAAGGGAAGTTCTTGTATAGCCCCTTTTAGGGCACTGCAGGATTTTATGGAGGAAAGATGGGAATATCAAGTGGTGGTTGTTGGTACGAGGGATGATACCATGAAGAAAAGTTACTGTTCCATTGTTATTTGAGGTTATATGGAGAATCTAAGGCAGTAACAGACTACTAGTGGAGTTGATTCCATGAAGAAAGGTTCCTGCATATAAAATGGGACCAAGATCAGACACGGTCATCTCATAAAGGTGGCCTTTTACTGAGAAATGCTGAAAGATATAGATATAGAAGGGAATAACATCCCAATCTCAGCCGTAGCTTAGGGCAAGGTTGCACTTATATATAATTGAGAAAATTAAAATGTCTACGTCAGTCTATGCCATTTTTCACCCTCCGAGACCAGAGCCGGGAGTAAAGGCCATCCACCGTAGATGAAAATAAAGAAGGACATACATATAGAAAGAACGGAGCGGCAGTGGTGTGAGATACAATATTAGTACAATATTACAAATGGCAAATAAGCTCCATCAAACTTCAACTGTGAAATAGAATTTTAATGCATTTCATGGTCTATTTATCAAGCGCACCCTGCTGAGAAGAAGAGTATTGTGAGAGGACGGCTCCGCAAAGCATAAAACAGGACTATAGCAGAGATGAAGATGGAAGCACATCCATCCCTACGGTATGTGGCGGAGATATAATACAGACATGTTAGAGGTACTAGATGCTATCTCAAAGAGAACCCCCAAATTTCCAATAACTCCCTTTGGGATATTTTGAGATAACAGATATGTAGGGTCATCTTTTCTGGACCCTCATCTATTATAGATAGTGGACCGTTTCTCGCCCTAGAGGTCTCAACCCTCAACACATTCTTATGTATTGCTTGTAAATGAAAATGAATATAATACAATACTAAATTTCCCCTGGGGTAGTGTCTTCAAACATCACAGGACAATAGGAGCATCTGGACAAAAAAAAGAGAAGGTGGAAGATAAAACTGTGTCTGAAATGGGCAGCGGTTCAAGATGTTACCTAACCAATGGGTTACTCACAAGAAGTTGTCCAAGCGACTCCATTGGTTTATTCTTTAACCCATGTACAGAGATTGGACCTATTGGAGTAGCCCTGAAATAGATTGCAGCTAGCAGGTCATGAAACCAATGTAAAGCACAAGAGGGACAGTTAGGAACAAGCAAAGGTCACAGCAGGTGGTCTAGTGGAGTCAAAGATCAGCCCATAGGTCAAAGCAGGTAGGAATGAATCATACCTTTGCAGGGTCCTAGCAAACTAGAAACCCTAAAACCAGACATGTTCCTCTGTGGGAAGGTTGATTAGTTATGGTTTGGCTGGGGAAACACTTTCATAGGGTGTGGAGTTCCTTTTAATAGTTGCTGAGAGACACGTTCCTTGACTGTTCTGTCCTGTGGGGAGAGCATATGCCTCCAGGCAATAGGAAAGGAAGGAGCCCCAAGAAAAGTGTCATGGCCGGTGGGACATCAGAGAAGATGGGGATGTTGACAAAGACTTCTGCCATTATATTGTCCTTCCTTAACCACCCACGGGCAAGTGTGTTCTGACAAACCTGTTCGTGAGCATCCAAATTTACTGGACTGATCCTAGAATCACTGAACTGAACTCCGTGGGGCACATTTACTTACCTGTCCGCGGAGTTCCCGAAAGTGCATTGTCCGTGTATAATGCACTGTGCTGCAGTTCACTAAGATCGTGCGCCCGATATCCTGCATGTGTCGCTTCTCCACTCTGAGCCGCCGGAGTTCACCATCTTCTTCCTGGTGCATGTAAGTGCTTGATCTTCCGACACAATTTGAATCTTAAACCCTGCGCTCAGTCTGAATCAGTTGGATTGTCCGACGGCCCTCCACCCGGATTTCAGTTGCATGAAAGCAGCGCAGCCGCGCCACAATCCACTCGCGTGCTCCACAATCCCAGAGCAGACCCTGCGCCAATCCCAAAAACCGTGAACGGTCCGACGAAAGTGCAATCCACGACCCTTAGTAAATAAGCCCCAATATGTTTAGTTTAGTGATTCTAGGTTCAGTCCAGCAAATCCTGCAAGTTCTGATTTGCTCCGAAGAAACTTTCTTGTGGGCCACCAGCCTTAGGGTTTATTCACAAGACAGGGCAGTGTGTTATCAATTTTGGAATTGGACTCAATACAGAAGTTATAAGCTGTAATGTAATATAATATTTGTATATTTCTCCTATGATTTGTAATGCGCTGCAAAATATGATGGTGCTATAGAAATAAAGATTATTATTATTGTTCAGTGAAAACAAATCCGGATGACGCCTGGGTGCTGTCCCTTTTTCATGGATTGGTTGGACCTTTGTTTTTACGCTCATTATTTCTCATACTAACAGTGTATCATATAGCTAAGAACTTACATAAATCTCAAATGTGGAATTCAATATGTCATTCCCCATAATAAAAATGTACAGTTACATCTGTAACATCCGATGTTATTCAGGACGCGCTGATGTGTTCCTTCCACTGACATCCTAAGGCCTCGTGCACACAACGGCATGCTTTTGCCTCTTCTCTATATACAGCTGTATTTTGGGCGTCCATTCACCCGTATGAGCACATATGACACCTTATCCGTGTAAAATACGGTGGGCTGGCTGACAGAATGCACCTCTCATTGGTTCTGGTCTCCCTGAATACTGTACGTATATATGGCAGAGGCTCTTTTTCTCTAAAAAACCTGCTGTGATTGACAGAATCCCTCTTCAATAACCTTCTGGGCGGGGACTATTAATTTTCATAGAAGCCCTCCCTGGTCAGTACTCTTTGTCTGTAGTTTATACTGCGCTAGTTCCTGTTGTATTCTGATATCTATGACTCTTTGCCTGCATTCTGACTATCCGATTGCCTTGTGATTTTGTACTGTGTTTGTCCTCTTGGCTTTTACCCATATTTGGCGACCATTCCTCACTGTCTCCTACCACTTATTATGTTTTCCTAAAGTCACATGGTAGTCATGGTGGAATAAGGTTTATGTTAAAGTTATATATTGGGCCTATAGATCCCTTAGATACAATAGGTTATTATTAGGGCTACAATCACATGTCATCTACAGGCCAATGTTTTTCAAATTCAACTCTATGTTTCTGAAATGTTCATAGGGGGGCACCTTTTTTTTCTTTAAAAAAGTCAACCCTAAGTAGATTATTCTGTGTGGATTAAAATTTTTCATGTATCAACATGAAAACCCTCAGAAGAACAGATTTTCTCTCTACGATCTCTACTCTTTGAAGTCATAACATAATAATTCCGGCTTAAGACCATAAATATTAAGTGGAATGGAAGATGTATTGTGCACAGGAATAGTTTTCCGAGCTAAAAAGGAGATTTCATTATTGGGTCTGATGTTGTGGGCTCCTGCTGGGGGGTGGTGGGAGTGGTTATGAAAATTCCGAATCCGGTGGTGGCGGTTGGGGGTACATATGGTGGTGGACAGATTAGCAGTAAGAGAAATTCAAGGATTCAACTCCAAGGACCTCCTCCTATGTTATGTCAGGTTTGGTGGTAAACTGAATTGAAAACGGAAGTGAGGGTCGGAGGTCAAGCAGACTTTAGTGAATGGAATTGACAGTGGTGATGTCCTTCGCACTCCATGATGTATGTATATCTCAAATAAAAAAGCAGGATCAAGCAGATAATGGACCTCCGAGGTTCAGGTGAAGACATCTGCGTGTTCCCTGTAGACCAGAGCTCTTGTTAGGCCAAACATGATGATATTTTTATTATAATGGAATTTATACATGAGCTTACAAGAATAAACTAAACCTCAGACCTTCACATTCCTAGATTTCTAGCATGCGCAGCGCTGAGATAAGACCCGACGCATGAAGTGATCCATGTGATAATCCCAGCACTTAGGGATGGTGTCAGCGGACTGGAATTCTGGAAGGAATGTGCTGCGTGTATGGAGGGGAAGGGTAGCGCTGACTTGTACTCTCTGTCATCAGGACCCGGGGAGAGCTGGATCTGTCCATATTTTACAGGTCTCCTGAGGGGAGAATTTCCTGACAGATCGCAGAAGCCTTTGTGAGATGATGGTGAACAGATGACTGGTTCTGCACTGTTCTCAGCTTATAAGATGTAAAGCAATGGACTTGCCATAGAAGGTTTTAATAATTTCATATGGCAGCAAATATAAATGAATACAAATGATAGGTGCAAAACACTTAAAGGAAATCTACCCTTTAAAAAAATAAAAAAACATATACAAATACTCACATCTGCTCCTCTTCATCTTGATCGTGACATGCCGGGATCACCTAGAAAAGAAACTTATAATTAGCAGCACGGAGTGCAGGGACAAGATGTCCGGAGCTCCGGCCAGCCAATTATGCATGCCCCCACTCCTCCCTCTCCCACGCCTCTCGTGTGAAGTCCCCGTGAATACACGCCTCTTGTGTGATGAGAGGGATGTGCGGGGGCGTGCATAATTAGCAGCCCGGAGCCCCGGACATCTTGTCCCCACGCTGTGTGCAGCTAATTATAAGTTTCATTTCTTGGTGTTCCCGGTGTGTCAAGACTAGCGGAGGACAGCGCCGGGATCAAGATGAAGAGAAGCAGACGTGAGTATTTGTACAGGGTTTTAATTTTTTTAAATGTTAGATTTCCTTTAAATAACCCCCTGGTGATTACGCAGAGAGCTGAGTAGTACTGAGTAGCACAGTGCGTATGCACCAGGGATCCAAAACAGACTCAAGTCATCAAACCCCCACTAACGTTACCACCTAGAATCTCGAGAACATGACCATTGACCTAGGCAAGGTAAAAGGTTTGGGACCTGCAACTTCAGCTGCATTAATAATAATAAAGCTTTATTTGTATAGCACCGTCATATTTTGCAGCGTTGTACAGATCATGGGGTGCATCAACAAATAAAATCAAATGGTGGGTATCATGACATGCAAATGAGCTCTTCACCAAAAGGAAGAAAACTGTCTCTCTAATGCCTCCTATAGGTAGATAAAATTAGGTCAACGCCTACACCTTTTAAAGGAAATTATCATCAAAATCCATCCTGATAAACCAGGGACATTACTCATAGATCTCGGCACGGGGACTGCGGCATTATTCTTATATTTGTTATCCATGCCATCTTTCTTCTAAAATCAACTTTTGCTACCAGAGCTCCTCTGTGTTGTAGCTTCACAGGCTACAACCTGAAGATTACCGCAGTCCCGGTGCCTGGATCTATGAGTAATGTCCCTGGTTTATCAGGATGGATTTTGATGGTAGAGTTCCCTGTAACAAGTCTGGGGATATCACAAACACCCACCTGCGAACAGCTGTATAAGTTCTTGTTCCTTTATCAGTACAGGGCAGGGTTTTGCTGGATGTACTGTATGTCTTGGAGTAAACTTTAAACGTGATTTGTGAAAATCCAGCTGGTGTATAGAATCTTACAGGCAAAAATCCATTGAAAAAATATGTAAGTGAACTCTTCTCCAAAATTATGAAAACTCTCTAACTTGTGGTTAACCATGTCATCTCACCTAATCGGCTACAGGCGGTCCCCTACTTAAGTTCACCCAAGTTAAAGACGGCCTACTGTGACCTCTGGTGAAGCTCTCTGGATGTTACTATAGTTCCAGGCTGCAATGATCAGCTGTAAGGAGTCTGTAATGAAGCTTTATTGATAATCCTTGGTCCCATTACAGCACAACATTTTGAAACTCTGATGTTTTGTCTAAATCTACAATTATAAAATATACAGTTTCGACTTACATACAAATTCAACTTAAGAACAAAGCTTTGGAACCTATCTTGTAGGTAACCCTTGGACTGCCTGTATTATTCTTTTCTGATGACAATAGGATAGGTCATTAAAATCAGCCAATCGCAGACACACAGGCAATGGAGGAAGACAGCGCCATTCACCATCTGCTTCCACTGAAATGTGGTCCCAGCTGTTGTCCACTGTCTTCTATACAGGTTCTGCTACTTTAGGTGCTTGCACCCCCAAAAAATCTATTATTATGCATAGTCTAGAAAATCTAACCCATATCACACCCATATGCCACCATAAAAAGACTTTCAGTGCCTGTGCTGACCTCAGGCGGGTGTCTGTGGTCTGTCTATCCTGACCTCAACATATCCAATGACCTCTTCATTCGAGACTGACACTTTGTTTTGTCCGAAAAACGCATCACCATATGCATTTTTTCTTGTGATGTTTTGCTGTTTTTAACTTTTTGATGAATTGAATAAACCGAATTGAACATTTCTTAACCTTATACCAGTGCGGACAGAGTGGATATCCTTTTCCTCTTTTTTTCCTTTTCTACTTACCTTGGACCTAGACCAAGCGCACTCCATCTTCTATCCAGCACGGAGCAACCTTCAACATGCATTTTTGTGGGTGAGCATAAGCATTTTTTTCTTCTATTTTTTCCGTATTACCTCTTCATTACTGTCTGCAGATGTCTGGGGGTTCCCTGCAGCAAAGTCCAGACTCCCACATCAGGAAAATCAAAGAACCATTTAGACAATGCCCTTATGAGTAGCCTGAAGCAAGTCAGATTGATGCTGAAGTCATTCTTCCTCTGCTTTCTGTGAGATCCTTGCTGTGAGAGGGGAAGAAGGAGCAGCAGGGAATATATTCTAACTGTTATACATTAGGTTGAGGCTGCTAACTCAGCACAGTTATAAAATTTACAAAAATTAGCCATTGCACATAGTAAGAAATTAAATATTATACCGCCATATTTGTCAGAGCTAAGGAGGCATTTATTCAACTTTAAAAAGTAAAAAAAAAAACTTTGCAAACTTATAAAAGAAAAAGATCTTGATTTCTTACAGTTGTTCCATCTGAAAGGCTCAGTCTGGAGAATCTCAGCGTCATTTATAATTTTCTGTCCAGATTTAGATTAAGAGTCCACTGCCAAGATCCTCCTATTCTTCCTCTGGCAACAGACGCATTTATCATAATAATTACATGTAAGTGCTGTTATGTTTCTCATTTTCAGCAAATTATCACAGTTTGTTGCTCAGATTGGCAGCGGAACAATCTTCATCGCTTTCTGATTTGAATAAACTACTGATGATGAAACTGTTCTGAGCCTTCCATGTCCTCATCGGGAAGAGGTCACGCCTGGCCGAATGGAGAAATCAAGAAAATTGCCTTTTTTTTCAGATAACAGTGTGTTACTCCGGTACTTACCTCTCCCCACCCGCGGTGGCTCTCCTCTGTGCACGGTGATGTATCCTGCTGGTAACTGCGGGCTCCAAGAATCTGTGTTATTCATAGAACATGTGCTCGGTCTGCCTCTTAAAGGGAATCTGTCTGTAGTTTTGGACCATGCAAGATTGTGGTGTTAGGTATTGGCCCTTAAAGGAAACCTACCACTAAAGAACTACCTATTAAGGAAGATCCGGTGGTAGGTGCATCTATCAAATGTAAGGATAGCCCTTTTTAGGGCTAATCCTTTACTCCCCTCTATCTTTTCTAATCTTAATAAGCTTAACCGATGGTCGGGTTCTGGT
This sequence comes from Engystomops pustulosus, assembly GCA_019512145.1. NCBI lineage: Eukaryota > Metazoa > Chordata > Amphibia > Anura > Leptodactylidae > Engystomops > Engystomops pustulosus. Next base: position 3,156,322 of record CM033645.1, read on the forward strand.
CAGACCGCTGAAACGGACATATTGCCGAATTGGTGGCCGAACGGCCAATCCGGTAAATTGATGCCTCTAGCAACTAGCCATGGCTATGATTAACCAGGGGCACACATGGAGTGTCAATTTTTTGGATTGGCTGTTTTGGTCAGGTGGCCGAATGCCAAACTGGAACTCGGCCATCGGGTCCGCTCTACTCTTAAAGGAAACCACCACAGATCTACCTATTAAGTAGGTGCATCTAACGAATGTAAGGATAGCCCTTTTTAGGGCTAAAGCTTTAGTCCCCTCTATCTTTTCTAATGTTTAATCAGGGCAATATGCTAATTTTCTAAAGAGGCTACTGGGGGGTGGACTATCCGGAGCTGAGGCTACACGGTGCGGCTTCTACACGCCCCAGTAGCCTCTTTGATCCTTCTACCAAGACATCTTCAGCTCAAAGCTACAAGGAGCTGTGCACATTTGTCTGTGAAGCCAGGAGTTCTGTGCATGCGCAGTAGCTCTGGCTTCGGAAGCGAGATCGCGCAGCGCTGGCCTGTGTTCTGTGCATGCGCAGAACGCTGGCTTCGTGGACGAGTGTGTGCAGCTTCTTGTAGCTGGGTGCTAAAGATGTCTGGGTAGGAGGATCAAAGAAGCTACTGGGGCCTGGAGTAGGCACGTCGTGTAGCCTCATCTCCGGCTACTCTACATCACAGTAGCTTCTTTAGAAAATTTGAATATTACCCTGATTAAAGACTAGAAAAGATAGAGGGGAGTAAAGGTTTAGCCCTAAAAAGGGTTGTCCTTAGATACGTTAGATGCACCTACCACCACATCTACCTTAATAGGTAGATCCGTAGTGGTAGGTTTCCTTTAAGAGTAGAGCGGACCCGATGGTCGAGTTCCAGTTTGGCATTCGGCCACCTGTCCAAAACAGCCAATCCGAAAATTGACACCCCATGTGTGCCCCTGGCTAATCATAGCCATGGCTTGTTGCTAGAGCCGTCAATTTTACGGATTCCCTGTTGGAGACCCATTTGGCAATATGTCCAGGTCAGTGGTCTAACCCGAATGTCAAACCCGAAACCTGACCATCAGTTAAGCTTATTTCTACTCCAGAGATTTTATTCATAACTTTGTGTATGTTTCACAGTAGGATTGTGAACAATGAACTTGTAGTCCAGCGCTGTAGTTTCTCCAAGTGTCCTCACTTGCCGTGCACTTAGGTCTCTGCAATGAACTACCCCACAGCCCCTATGCCACAGGTTTCTGTATATATACTGAATATTAGAGCAGTGACTCGAGACAGTCTGGTGGTGGAGCAGTTCATTGCAGTTAAGAGAACAGTAGTTATAATCCTGAAATATTTTTCACAGTCCTGATGCTACTAACAACATACACAAAAGTCTATCTATCTATCTATCTCATATCTATCTATCCATCTCATATCTATCTCATATCTATCTCATATCTATCTCCCATCTATCTCATATCTATCTATCTATCTCATATCTATCTATTTAATATCTATCAATCTATCTCATATCTATCTATCTATCTATCTCATATCGATCTATCTAATATCTATCATCTATCTCATATCATCTATCCATCATCTCATATCTATCGTTTATCTATCATCTATCTCTATCTATCTCATATTTATCTATTTCATATCTCTCTATCACAATCTGTTGGCCATCTGATGTATGATGACTTAGCTTTGCTAGGCTGAGCCAGGCAGCAGTATATCTACTAGTGGATCAGTATATATTATACATTCAGGGGTGATAGCAGAAGTCTCTGACATTAGCAAACACAATGCAAAATGTACAATCAATGGTAGAATAAAAAAGAGCGGCAGAAATTGACAAGTTCCCTAATTATTTTCATGGCTTTGAGCCGTGCAATTAATCCTGATGCTACATCACAGAAGCGGCTGATCCAGGATGTCACACATCATGTGTCGTCCATACATCAGCAGGTCACCCACAGCTCAGGATATATGTTCTGGCCTGACGGCACTGACACATTGTACGCACACGACCAGAATAATGATGAATAACGAGAGGTTAAATATTTACATGTCATTACTATTTGTCAAGTCATTACTATGACTAATACTTCAATATCTACAGATGTGATTGTGATTATATCAGGGGTGGACATCCCATTGGTGCAGCCACTGTAAAGTGCACCACTGTCACCCTGAGGACACTTCCTTCTGTCTGTTAGTCTGTATGTAAAATCCTGAGATAATAAACAGCTAATAGATTATTAGCAAGACATAAGGAAGGGGCTCTCTGATTTTTATGCACAGGGACCTACCCTACCCTACGTGTCTCCGGTGATAAATCAGGGTCATGGTCTTGCAGTGATTAAGCAAAGCAGTTGGGCGATGAAGCAGAGCTGTGGTCATGCAGTGATGAAGCAAAGCTGTGGTTGTGCAATGATAAGGCAGACTTGTGGTTATGCAATGAAGTTGCAAAGCTGAGCAACCAGTATAGAAGAATTGCGCATAGGTATCATAGAGAAGGACCAACAATGAAATGGTAAACAGTCCAATCTAGATGGCAAAATGAAGAGAGAGCTGGCACGAGTGGCTACCATTCTCTTCTCAAGTATTAGTCTCAATGTTATTTACATTTTTAAAGCATTTCCTGTTAAGAATACCCTTTAAACACTGAACCTTCCTAGTAATAGTATTTATATCTTCACTAACCCTTTTTACTATCCTAGAACTACATTGGGGCAGATTTACTTACCCGGCCCATTCGCGATCCAGCGGCGCGCTCTCTGCGGTGGATTCGGGTCTTCCGGCGATTCACTAAGGCAGTTCCTCCGACGTCCACCAGATGTCGCTGCTGCGCTGAAGAGCATTGGAACGCACTGGAGTACACCGAGCCGGGCTGTGTGAAGGTAAGCGCGTGCCGAGCGACACATTTTTTTTTAATGCGGCGGTTTTTCCGAATCCGTCGGGTTTTCGTTTGGCTACGCCCCCCGATTTCCGTCGCGTGCATGCCGGCGCCGATGCGCCACAATCCGATCGCGTGTTCCAAAAACCCGGGGCAATACAGGGAAACTCGGTGCAAATCGGAAATATTTGGGTAACACGTCGGGAAATGCGAATCGGGCCCTTAGTCAATGACCCCCATTGTGTTAGAATTCATTCCTTCCATAGCCAGCATGGTGGCTTAGTGGTTAGCATTACAGCCTTGCAGCACTGGGGACCTGGTTTCAAGTCCTTGGGTCAACATCTTCAAAGTGTTTGTATTTTCTCCCCGTGTTTGCATGGGTTTCCACCGGGTCCTCCGTTTTCCTCCCACACTCCAAAACATACTGGTAGGTTGATTAGATAGTGAGCCCCATTGGGGACAGGGACCAATTTGGCAACCTCTAAGCAGGGCTGCATAATCTGTGTGCGCTATATAAATGAAGGAATTATTATTATCCCAGTAGGGACACTTACATAAAGCTTTATCGACACCTGCAGTAGCAACACCTGACGGATATCGGGCGTTCGACCTTAGTGAATCCCGGACGGACGCGAATCCACGCCGGGTAAGTGAATGATTCCCAATGTATCTGCTGCACCTGACAAAAGATGCTAAAATAATGTGGATTGCTGGATGGGGGGAGCACTAAACCAGATGTGAACACATCATGAACATTAAGGCTTCCAATGGGCGAGTACATAGAGACGGTAAATACAGGTGCGAGCTCGAACAGGCTCAAAGTATCCTCCAGGCCGCGCAACTTTCCCTCGTCTCTTTTTCCTCTTGTAAAAGTTTCTCCTCCTCCCATCCCCCGAAACGCGTCTGTCTACTTTTACTGCCACCGATCGTGACTTATTTTATTCTCTGAACAGCAATCTATGCTTCTTGTTACAAATCATTGCACGGTGTACGGACACCTGAATTTCAGCGCGGACATCAATTAACTCCGGCTGCTCTGTGCGCGGTGTTATTGAACAGGTGCTCGAAAGGTCAGACACAAGATGAAGTCACAACTGAAAGTGCATGTTAATGGAGATGGGGGAGATTCTGTCGTGCGCTGCTGCTATGTTGGCAGGAAATGGTCGTAACCTGCAGCTGGAGACGGTTCTTCGTTTGCTCGTTGGATCGGTGACAAGTTTTCGCTCAGGGTCTGACTCCAAGATGCTGATCTGTTGTCACTAGTTAGAGCGAGGTGTTGGCATACAAGCCAAATTCTAGAAATCCAATAAATCTTGGACCCCACCATTCTGATCACCAGTAGTGGAATAGTTGTTTGGGTGGTATCCTGGGGCCCAAGCCTCCTAGGAGGTCCATGAACAACCAAACCACCCACCAAATCTTAGACAGAGAAGGACCTTCACCCATCTGTTCCTGCTCTCAATTCACATATACACAAGAGGCATTTTAGGACCTTTGAAGGTCCTCCAAAACTCCTGAAACCACAGAGGGACACATCCTCTATTCCCCAAGAAGCTGATTCTAGTACCATAGGTAGGAAGTGATTACAGACTTGTAGGGGCTGTAAAATTCATACAGCCCAGAGGCCATGGTGGTCTTAATCTGTTTTTTATCTATCATAATGAACGATTACCAATATTTTCTTGGTAAGACTTGTCACCCACCATCTTGATGGACTGGTTTGTGTATACATCCACAGCCTTCTTCTTTCTAAAATCACCTTTTAAAATTATGCTAATGATCTAGAAGAGCTGTTTTTTTCACAAGCTATTACTCTGTCTCCCCTTCCCATCTGCTCCCTCAGTGCTTCCCCCCTCCCTTTGCCTGATGTAATAAAACTGCAGCAGAGGAAGTTTCAGCACACAGTGGGAGGGGGAAGTCCTCCTGCACAGTCTGTGATGCTACAGCACAGAGGGGCTCTGGTAACGCCCCCAGAGCCCTTTGGGCTCATTAGCATAAGTGTAAAGTTGATTTCAGAAGTGAGGAAGCCATGGATAATAAAAATAAGAAGATTATCACAGTCATGGTGCCGGGATCTATGAGTTATCATGATGGACTTTGATGGTAGATTTGATTATACGCTTTTCGCAATCACATTTGCATTTAATACCCACATTATTTGCAATGTTCCCAGACTCCTGCATTAGCTGTATACGATCCATACCATCTGCACAGATTTTCCTCCTGGTTTCCATCTCCCGTCCGTCCAACGCTCATGTTTTCCATTCTCGCTTATCAGCTGTTTGCAAAGATTAACCGTCGGACAGAGAAAATATTTTCATGCCAAGAGAAAAAAAAAATGACATTTTCCACTTCTAATCTCCAAAGACTTTGTTTAGTTTTCTCCCGTATCACCCAGTTTTCCTCCCATAAACTTGGAGCACAGCTGCGCACGCCCTTTTATCATGTGTCACCAGATGACAGTACACGTTAGTCTCTACGCCCTCCCCCCCCCCACTGCTGGAATTCGCTCATGTCGCTGCATTCATCTTATTATTGAAAGGAGAAATATCTGAGCACAACAGGAGGCTGATGAGATGTTCAGGCTGCCGCTGGCTTGTCAGTCATGTCTCTGCTCTAGGTATGAAAAACATGTCAGGGGAGGCTTTGATAAAGATGAGCTGCAGCAGCCGTACTCTCTACATGAAGACGTCTTCTACGGGGAAGTAAGTTGGAGAAGGATCAAGGGTAACAAACAATATGGCTGCCGCTACTACAACATGGTGTCATGTGCGGTGTAAATTCACTAGGCCAGATTTACTTATAATGGGGGAGATTTATCAGAAGTGTCTGAGGTAAAACTGTTCTAATTGCCCATGGAAACCAATCAGAGCTCAGCTTTCATTTTATAAACAGCTTCAGGAAAATGAAAGCTGAGCTCTGATTGGTTGCCATGGGAGACTAAAACAGTTCTGCTCTCAGACTAGTGATTGAAATTCCAGCTCTTCTTTAGTGAGCTGGCTCATTAGGCTCCGCTCACTAAGAAGAGCCGGCTCTTCTGGCTCCTGAAAGACTCCCCATTAAATATAAAATAGGGAGCGGCAGCCAGTGAAGCGCCCCGCACCACTCCACTTTTAACCCCATATTATCGGGTTAAACGGGGCGTAATGAACCGTTTAGGGGCGGGGTTTAGTGAGCCAGCTCAGGTCGTTCACGCGAATGAGCCTACTCTTTGTGCCGGCTCATTTGCGAACGACCCATCACTACCTCAGACACTTATGATAATTCTCCCCCTATATATGTCTAAATGTTAGATTAGGCAGCTTTATACTACCCGATTTATCAAAGCGTGCCATCCAGAAACAGTTAAAGGGGTTGTCGAGAAACAACAAGTTCTGTGGATAGGGGAAACTTGGTGATCGGTGGGGGTCCCAGTGATGTGACAACGAGAACAAGGGTGCATTGTACCTCTGTTGCACCCCAGCACACGCAGGCTCCCGCTCCATTCTCTACCTAGGGAAATGACAGAAATAGCCGAACCTGGCAATCATATCTACACCAGTGAGATGAACAGAGCGAAAGGGCGACTGGCAGCTCTATTCAACTCGGGTACAACAGACACCCGTTCTCGTGATTCGTGGGGTCCTATTACTGAGATCCACAACTGCGGATCCTGTGTATAGTGGCTAACTTGCTGTCACCGGACAGCCCCTTTAAGACCAACAGCGTCAATTATTTGTTGCCTTAGGTTCATGTCATAACAGTGAGACAATGGGGTAGATTTACCTTCCCGGTCCAGTCGTGATCCCGTGGCGCGTTGTCCGACGCTGATTCGGGTCTGCTGGGAGTCACTAAGCTCTATGCCCCCGATATCCAGCAGGTGTCGCTGCTGTGCCGAGGTCCGCCGGAGTTCACCTTCTTCTTCCTGGTGCATGTTAGTGCTAATCTTGCGACACAAATTCTTTTTTAAATTCCGCATTTTTTTCCGAATCCGTTGGGTTGTCCGACGGCCACGGCCCCAGATTTCTGTCGCGTGAAAGCCGGCGCCGATGAGGCAAAATCCGATCGCGTGCGCCAAAATCCCGGGGCAATTTGGCGCAAATCGGAAATTGTCGGGAAACCTGATGAAGGTCCGTGATTCGGACCCTTAGTAAATGTGCCCCAATATTTTAGCTCACAGGCACATTTTTATTGTCTCCTACCTTGGTTGTGCCCACCCTTCTATAAAACCATGTTTCCATTCATAAAAAAGACATAAAAAATTCTCAGAACTTTTCAAAACACTTTTTAAAAGTGGAGCGATGAAACCGCTAAAATGTGAACATTGACAATGATTTGGACAAATGTGCCCATTTCCGTAAATACACTCAGTCGGTGGCCGTACTCAGGATGTAGCCGGAATTGTTGTCAGATACAAATCAGAGTATATTTTTAAAAAACGTTTGACAAATAAGGATGAAAGAAAAAAAAAGTTTCTACTTCATTTTGGGAGGTTCTCTAACATTTTGGATAGATCAGGAGTCTCTGTCATGGTCCAAATTGCCCACAGGAGAACCAGAAGACCCAACACCATAACTTCAAAAATCCCCCCAAAAGTCAACTTTCTGTCAAGGCTTCTAGAGTCTATTCCTAAAGGTAGATGACGGATGGGCCTCCAGGTCAATTTTCTGGTAGTCCCAAGGAGCCCGAGTCCAATTAAAGTCTCAGTTTCTTACATCTAGTATTATGCAGTGATCAAATACAAATGTATAGTCCCTTGACAGGAGAAAAAGACAAGTGGTCACATGTAATTTTTTTCCATGACTCCCCCAACCTCCTCTCGGTCATATGGACACCTGTGTGATGGCTTCCATCCAGCCGGCTTCTCACTGCTGAGCCAAAGTCACATCACTCCATGTGTCTTACACAGATGACAGCTCAAACTTGAAGGTCTAAGACCCCAACAAACTAGAAGCATGTGAGGATTACATTCTTGGGGGTTTATTTCCGACACAAAGGAAGGTAGACACTTCCATCAGCAGATTGACGTAGAATAATCTACATTGCGGCACCATCCAGATCTTTTATCATTTACAGTATGTTGTATCTTATCAATCACATATAAGAAATAATTGTGGTCTCCATACTATGACACAACACTGGGACCTCCTGTGATATCATTGCACTGGGTTCTGATCTCCACAGGATCCTGTAATAAGTTTTGGGACTTGAAGCCACAATACAGATGTTGGAATGTGTTGTATCATATTATGTGCATATGAAAGCAGCCTAAAGCCAGGATCTAGAGGGACATATAGAATGAAACTATATGTGTAGAGAGGTCCTCATCTGACTGAAGAAGATAGTGTTATGAGCACTACGCAGTTTGTCATCCACCACCTGTCACCTCAGGCCCGGCTCCAGCACCCGGCTAACCCGGGCAAATGCCGGGGCCCAAGGATGCTAGAGGGGCCCACCCGGGCCCCCGGATCAATTGTACCAATGCCGCTTTAAGACACTGGTACAAATGATCACTATCTGGCTTGTGTACTTTTCTGCCTCTATGCTGAGCAAGTCGGCAGAGCAGCAAAGAGCCAGAATCCAAAACTCATCTTTCCTCGTGCCCCCGCTCTGCACAGTATGTGACGGTTCTGAAGCCGGCACACCTGATGATGTCACATCACATGTGCTGGCTTCACAGCCGAAGAAAGAAGGCGACCAGTGTGGCTACAGGGGAAGGGGGGCAGTGTGGCTACATGGGGAGGAGGAAGTGTGGCTATACGGGGTGGGACAGTGTGGCTATGTAGGGTGTAGATAGTGTGGCTATGTAGGGTGGATACACTGTGGCCACTGGAGGGAGACCCACTAAGGCTCTGTCGCCCAGGGGCCTACTAAAACCTGGAGCCGGTCCTGTGTCACCTTATACTATGGGTGTCTTCTCATTGGCAGGAAGCGCCTTAAAAGTCTCTTTAGGAACCAGGTCCTGGTTGTAACTACAAATATCCTTGTACTTTGATCCACTTGGGGTGTTTGGAGTAGATTCCCAACCCAGATCCAGATGTACATGAACATGTAGGTTAATGTTTATGTTGAACAGACATCTGTCCATCCAAGTCCCCCCATTGAAAAATTTGATTACGTGCCCCTCCTACATGGCACATATCTTTAAATCAGAAACTACCTATAGAAATATCTACGGAAATATGACTGGGTATTTGAGTTTAGATGTTAATCGTATCTCTAGCATTTGATGCTTTCTTTCTTTGCTCGATACATGATGGATGGCAGCAGGAAAGTGACCTCTATAATGTAGGTGCCCATAACAATGATCATTACTGGATGCACATGTGCTTTCTACCATTCATCAACGTTATGTCTTCTGGTCGTGAGCCCAGCCACTTTACATTATTCCGACAGTAGAGATGTTAGAAGAATGTAGAACAATTTCCTTGATCTCATTTACTCAGGAACCAGGTCTGAGACTTGGCGTGGTGTCTAATAGTTTATGACTCAAGCTCAATATGTAACATAATAGGACTGTATAAATGAAATCACACACATGAAAAAGTAATCATTAAATGGAGTTCCTCTTTGGTGTGTATCCATGTGGTCCAATGCCCGCCCAAAAGAGATTGAGGCTTGTTAGACAATTATATGACAACCCTTGGATTTTTCTGTAATCCCTTGAGTTCTGAGATGCAATAAATACTCGAGAGTACTTGTTGTGCTGGGATGTAAGAGTTCTCCTTACAGAGCCAATCAAGGCTGCCGTGTAGGCGTGTGGAGTCTTATAGCCATGGATCCTTCACTTTGGGATTCTGGAAAAATATGCAAAGTTTTCCAGGATGGGATAAGGAAAACAATGCCTCTTTTAGCTACCTTGTAAGGCAGCTCCCTTGACATCAAGCATGACCTTCAGGAAGCCTTATGATGTGGGATTAAAACCAAACTAGTATATCTTTTCCTGAAGGAACAGACTCCCAATGGTAGACAGAAATATTTCGACCTGGTTGGGTCTCTTCAGTACAGGGTAAGGAACTGGTTTGGCTGAGTGAGAGGCTTGTGACTAGGGTCGGGAAGTAATAGTTCTCCTTAAGGAAACTGCCAATTTAGGACGCAGTATAGGTGTGTGAAGTCTTATAGGCAGTGATGTTCCACTTCGGGATTCTGGGAAAATATGCATAGTTCTCCAGGATGGGATAACAAAATTCACGCCTCTTTTAGATGCCTTGTAAGGCAGCTCCCTTGACATCAAGCATGACATTCAGGAAGCCCTATGCCATGAGGCAGGATTAAAACCAAACCAGTATATCTATTCCAGAAGGAACAGACTCCCAACTGTAGACAGCACTGTATAATGTTTCGACCCAGTTGGGTCTCTTCAGTACAGCGTAGGGAACTGGTTTGGATGAGTGAGAGGCACGTCCCAACTCTCCCCTTGATGGCTGATGTTGGCAAAGATAAGGGTTAAGCATGTTGAATTCCAGTCCTTTTTTGTTCTTGGGGAGATAACCACCAGCCATCTTCTCAGAATGGAGGGATCGGAGAAAGTCTACTCTTCTCGGGAAAACAAATAAATTGGGCTAGTTGCATTAAACAGCTACACATCATCTACTGTACTATCAAGGAGGTCAGATGCCTCAGACCACAATTTTTTAGAATCATGGAGTCTCTAGACTCATGTCCTTGGTGACACCATTCATGGAAATTGTAATAAGGTTACCCTTGGTTTGGTTGACCTTTTAATGGTCTCCATAGCAGATGATTGCCTCTATGGGTAACCCCTCTCTTAAGCTTAGTCATATTTTTAATTATTTTTAATAAATATACCCTACTTTCCCTCACCTCTTATTCTCATAACAGACCGAACCTCGATCTTCTACTATTCCTGGAATACCAATGCCATATTTTTGGTGGGTATTTGAGGATGCAGAGCATGAGGGCTGAGTCAAACCTGTTCCTTTGAGTTGTCATTCTCCGAGAAGTGTCTTTAATCCTTTAAACACAGATAAACTGTCTTCGCTGTAGTAAACCACTTTACTTCTCACAACGTGGCTCTTCAATGGATGAATTTTTTTTTTTTTTGAGTTACAAGGAGGCTCCAGTCACCAACTGACTGAACGTCCACCTCTCGGAGGATTAGAAGGTACAAACCATGGTGCGTAAGAGAGGGAACATCGACTGGTTTGAAATGGATGGATTAGTAAACTTGTTCCCTCTTCCGAAGTAACAACATTTCGCTCTTGCGCATCCTAATTTTGCCGATTTTTTTGTCATATTTTTAATCGGGATGTAGCTGGATTTTTTAAAAAAATAATCTTTCAGGCATTTTAATCTGTGTTTCCACATGTCTCCAGAAAGTACAGATAAAAAACATTGTATATACCACTATAAATATCAAAGAAGGTGAACGATAGCTTACAAAAAATGACATGTGACCTGTCAATCACGCCACAAAGGAGCGGATTAATACACAGAAGTGGGGGATTAGCCCCCGGCCAGAGAATTAGTGCAAAGTTATAACCTCGACTGTAAATCGAGGAGGATCTTTTCTCCTATATTCTGTACTTCACTTCATGATTATGTTTGCATCATTTTATTTTTAGATCATATTTTATATTAACTATTTCACTCCTGGGCTATTTTCCCAGATCTGTGATCAAACACTTTGCAGGTTTTTTTGTTTTTTTTTCTTCGTTCCCCCAGGTCGATTTTATAATTTGTCACCTTTTCTTCTTGATTTATTTTTATTCAATTAATTTCTTTCTATTACACAAATAAATCAATTAATGTTGTAATTTTTTTTTGTATTGTATTAAAAAAAAATCTAAAAGGAATAAAATTGTCTGGTTTTCATATTTTTTTTTTTAGGGTTTTATTTAATGGTACACACGGTTTTTTAACAAAGGTTATTTTAACCACCTATTTTTGATTTTAATATTAAGATTTAATTAAAATTTGTTAAAATTCAAACGTAAACGCTTGAAAATTAAATATTTTTTGCAGATTTTCCTTATAACTGGCCGACATAATAGCCCCCAGAGCTACACTACAGACCTGATATTTAGGACCCAGCAGAAGAAATCTACCATTAACATCCATCCTGATAAACCAGGAACACTTACTCATAGATCGCGGCACCGTGACTGTGCTAATCTTCTTATATTTGTTATCCATGGCCTCCTTCCTTCTAAAATTGACTTTTAAATTATGCTAATTAGCCAGAAGGGCTCTGAGGGGAATTACCAGAGCACCTCTGTGCTGCAGTTGCACAGGGTGTTACACTGTGCAGGAGCACTCACCCCTTCCCATGGTGTGAGATTACAACAGGCAGAGGGAGGGGGGAAGTGCTGAGAGAGCATGTGGAGAGAGGCAGTATAACAGCCTGTAAAGTTAATTAGCATAATTGTAGAAGTTGATTTTTAGAAGGAAGGAGGCCATGGATAACAAAAATAAGAAGATTACCACAGTCCCGGTGCCTGGGTCTATGAGTAAGTGTCCCTGGTTCATCATACTTGAGTTTGATGGTAGATTTCCTATAACCTAACCTGGCACATCACAGGCAGGAAAAAGAAGCCATACAGCAGCTTCATTGATGATCATTGAGCCTTATAGTGATCGGGGAAGCATGGACAGTAATAAATAAGTGATTTCCCGAGCTCTGCATAAAAGAGATTGAAATGTAACTGAGCACTTGAAATTTTTCTGGATTTCAAATATAGTTTTTGGATTCTATGGGGTTTTTAAATAATATTTTTCATATTAGTTTTCAAAGTCTGATAACACAGATGAGATGTGCGGCTGATTTATTCCCCCGTTGTACAGTGTCTGTGCAGTACGGCCCCGTCACACAGCGTAGAAATGATTTTCGGCCTGTCATACAGTCATTGTGTTCTGGAGTTGAGATACAGCATGATACACATTACAGAGAGCCATCCATCACTGCCGGCAGCCAGACTTCAAGCTCTAGTTTGCAGCGTGGAGCAATGATCTTTAAATGACCCCTGAAACTATTTTGTACATCATTTTGAGGAATTCTTGTAAAAAGGATTGCTACCAAATACCATATTTACCCGAGTAATAGCCGAGGTGGCTCATTTTAACACAAAAAAACTGGTAAAACGGATTGACTCGAGTATAAGCCTAGGGTGAGAAATACATTGGTCACAGCCTCCAGCCGGTATATATTGCTAGCTAATCCATTCCCCTGTATATAGCCAGGCCCTTGCCCCCTAGTATATAGCCAACAGCCCATGCCCCCTGTATATTGCCAGCAGCACATGCCCCCGGTATATAGCCAGCCCTTGACCCCCAGTATATAGCTAACAGCCCCTGCGCCCAGTATATAGCCATCAGCCCCTGCCCAAGTATATAGCCAGCAGCCCCTGTCCCGAGTATACATCAAGCAGCACATGTTCCCTGTATATAGCCAGCCAGCCCCAGTTCCCAGTATATAGCCTGCAGTTCCTGTCCCCATTATATAGCAAGCAGCACATCCCCCTAGTATATTGCCAGCAGCACATGCCTCCTAGTATATAGGTAGCCAGCCCCTGCCCCCAGTATATTGTCAGGAGCCTGTAATAATACTAGAGACCTCAGTATTAGCAGAGAAGAGGAATACTGTACACCCCAGAGCAGAGAAACATTAATGCTGAAGACCCCAGAGCAGAGAATAATAAAAGAGCTGCTCTGCTCTTGGTCTTCTCCTGCTCTAGGTGCTCCTCTTCTCCCGGGTCTTCTCCTGCTCTAGGCGCTGCTCTGCTCTGGGTCTTCTCCTGTTCTAGGCGCTGCTCTGCTCTGGGTCTTCTCCTGCTCTAGGCGCTGCTCTTCTCTGGGTCTTCTCCTGCTCCAGGCTCTGTTCTGGGTCTTCTCCTGCTCTAGACACTGCTCTGCTCTGGGTCTTCTCCTGCTGTAGGCGCTGCTCTGCTATGGTTCTTCTCCTGCTCTAGACACTGCTCTGCTCTGGGTCTTCACCTGCTCTAGGCGGTGCTCTGCTCTGGGTCTTCTCCTGCTCTAGGCACTGCTCTGCTCTGGGTCTTCTCCTGCTCTAGGCGCTGCTCTGCTCTGGGTCTTCTCCCTCCAGCTGTAGACCGGCCGGCCATGTAGCGTTGAGCCTCCTTCTCGCGGCGTCTCTGCTCCGAGACAGCGTCCGGAGTCGCTGGCGGGCGGCCTCACCTCGGCCTTGAGGCTGCGGAGGTGCCGGTGCTGGGGCTCGTGGCTCTGGTGCAGGCTCGGATCTCCGTGATGGTCGGGCAGGTGCCGGAACAGGAGCGGGAGCAGCCGGAGGATCAGTATCCGTCACAGCAGGGACAGTAGGCCTCGGAGCAGGTGGCACGGCAGCAGTAGGCCCAGGCGTTGGCTCAACAAGAGTTGGGGCCTCCCCACGTGGCGCCTCCACGTGGGCCGGCGGTACCGGTATGGTAACCGGGATAGGCACGAGGAACTGCCCGGGTGGTACTTGGTACTCCGTCACCGTCTGGACATACCTCCGGGTGACGAATGCTCGGGTCAGTCCTCGATGCAGCCAGTGCCCAGCAAAGGGCCTCCGGACCGGCTGCGCAGAGACCACCACCATGGTCTCCAACACTTCAAAGAACTCGGGACGCTCCACAGGAGGGAATGGCGGAGGACCCCACATGATGCTGTCCTCACTGTCCAAAATCCGCACGAGTTCTGGCGTTTCTCTGAGGCGGGCTCTAATTTTTCCTGCGCCACAGGAGGCGGGGTTCGCGCCCTTCGCGCGTGGGTGGAGCTTGGGGTGTCGTCAATTACTTGGGCCTAAACCCGGATGGCAGCAGGGTTAGGCAGCACAGTCTTTTTAATTGTCTTCTTCACATCCTAACAGATGTTTATGCCTAGAGAAGGAGACGTTAGAGATACAGTAGTGCTGCATACTTTACTCACCACTATTTTGTGTCCCCTACTCTTAGGCCTTTGGCCTCTTAGACACCTTGGGCCTTGAAGCTGCTGATGGCTAATATAATAGTAGCCCTGGCACAAAGCTTTATTTTAAAAAACATCTACTTTGGAGGGGGTTAAAGGGGTATTCTGATGAAGACAAGATTCTTAAATATACTCAGGATAATAAAATAAAACATTCTCTAATTCACTTTTATTAACAAAAATGCAGTTTCACCGACTGTCTTTATCAGTCCTGGTGTATACAATTTTTCTGACTGTGGTTGGTTTCTTCTTATGAATAGCTTCTCTTATCTGCACACTGCGGTGCTCTCTGCCCTTCCCCCCTGCATAACAAGACCAGCTCATACACAGGCACTTCCTGCCAACAAGCAGCATTGTGCAGAGTTTACTCTACAGACAAGATAAGATCTTTTTCCTAAGGGAGGGAGGTGCAACATCCCCCACCGGGGCCTAGCCCTTGAGGTGAGGCCTGGAGACAGCCGGGGCCCGCGGTACCGGAGTGGCTGGCGGTTGCGGCCTAAGCACGCTATGGTCACGGTGCTTGGTACGGGGGGAACCGGAGGGCTGTCCTACAGCCTGGCAGGTCTCCAGCAGGGTGGTGTTGGCAAGAAATGATGAGGGAGAGGCGGCTATAGCGGATCTCCCTGGGGCAACCCCTTGATGTCCCGAGTGTGAGTCTCTGGGTGATGGACAGGGTGCCGGTGATGAGGGCAGCGGTAGTAGCAGGGACCAGACGGAGGCAGAGGTTGAACGGAAACACTTACAGTTCTTTATTGGAACCGACAGGAACATCAGCAACGTGCCTTTAACAAGATGGTGGAGTACTGGAGAGGTATTTGGAGGGAGCCACAGGATGTAGATCACCAGCCTGGATGTAAGAGCAGGCTGGGAGGCAGCTGTGTCCTAGAGGATGCTTCAGCTCGGTCCTGGTGGCCATATTGCCCAATTCTTCATAAGCCTGCCTCTTCCTGTTACCCTTGCCGGATCTTTGTGCCTCATAGCCTTAGAGAAAGCTTACAAGCGATTATTCCTGCGTTCCTGTGTATTCCTGCGTTCCCGTGTATTCCTGTGTGTTCCCGCTCCTGTGTCCTGTGTTACCCGAGTTCCTCCGTGTTGCTGTGTTCCGCGTGCCTGTGTTCCCGTTCCCACCTGCCTGGACCTCCTGTTGCTGACCCCGGACTTGGATCTTACGTTGCATCTCTGCCGCCTGCCCTGACCCTGTGCCTGGACCTGTCTACGAGATTGTCATCCGCGAAGGTACCTCGACCTCGGCTGCCACCGTGGGCTGCCACCGCTTTGCGGCGGGCTCTGGTGAATACCAGGTGCCGCTAGGCTCCGGTTCCGGGTGTTGGCTAGTTACATCTCCCGCGGTGGTCCAGAGGATCCACTGATCCTAACAACAAGATTCTTAAATATACTCAGGATAACAAAATAACACATTCTCTTATTCACTGTTATTAAAAAAAAATACAGTATTTCACAGATATAATTCCAACCTGTCTCTATCATTCCTGGTGTATAAAATATCCATTGCCCTGGGATCCAACCATAACTCTTTTGACTTTAGGGTCAATCCGGACAAATTCTTCTCATGAATAGCTTCTCTTTTTTGCACACTGCAGTGCTCTCTGCCCCTACCCCATGCATTACAAGACCAGCTCAGACATAGGCACTTCCTGCCGGCAAGCAGCAGCATGAGGAGAGTAAATCTGCAAACTACAGGCAAGATAAGATCTTTATATGAGGAGAAGGAGGTACAACACAGCTGACTGTGTCTGTTATAGCTCAGATGTAGCAGAGCTGGAGAATGCAATTGTGTGTTATATCCATCTCATGGATCTCATCATCTCTAATCTGTCTCATCTCTCCTTTTCTCTGTGTCAGATACTAGTGAGTGTTCAAAAGAACATTGTGTTTAGATAAAGTGTATATAAACCTGTACCCTGATAATCTAAGCACATTGTCAGCACACAGCATCTCATAGCACAGAGAGATCATGAAGTGTCTGCTCAGAGAGTCCCCGCTCAAACTCTGGAATCTTACACTGACCATCACTGAGTGATAGAAGCTAAAACAGCAATAAAACAGAGTAAAATTGTAAAGTAAGGGGTTAAACAATGATCTTTATTGAGTAAACACTAGGGGGTTACAATTTGAGAACTTTCTTTTATGGGAAAACCCCTTTAAATGTAGCCCTGGTATATCATGCTTGATTTTCCGGGTAGATTTCCTTGAAGAATACTACAATTTTTAGACCGTAATTTTGTTTACAGCAACTGTTCACCTTACTCTATAGATCACCAGGGGGCGACAATGAGCAAAAAAAAAAAAAAAGCTCCTGCCAGGAAATAGAGGAAGTGGAATCTATGTTCTGCCGCAAGGCATGATGGGAGTTATTTTCAGATCTATAAATCATGAAGCCTTTCCCAGATATTTGTCAATAGAATATAACAAAGAGAACAAAGAGATTTCACGAAAATCTCTTCAGGCCATAATGCGGTTTTGTAAATTATGCCGAAAAAAATGTGGTCTATTCTGCCGCCATGTTCTAAACTATTTATGTATCTAAGTAGAATCGATTTGGCCGGGCAATGAGGGACACTTAGAGCCTATTCCAGCGTTATTCCTCTGTACGGCCACCGGCGCGGGGATACATCTGCTGAAGAGGGAGGCGAAATTAAGGAGAGAATGAAATGTGTGATCTTATATAATCACACCTGGTGCTCCAATCTCTCCGTATCGCTGCCCGGCTACACCGCGGCCGATTGGATTTACAGGGAAAAAAATAAAGATAAAGGATGAGTTAACCATTTCACCACCGGACACAACGGTGAATTTCGGAGGGGGATTAGAAGATGGTAATTAATCGTCTGTTTAATCGGACTTGAATATTTCCATATTTTTATTGAGCGGGTGGCATTTCGGTAAATGGGGCGAGATCGTCTGTGTAATTAGACGCTTGATCCTTCGGAATGAGACCTTTCATTAGATGACGCTCAGTAATGTCCTTATCTCCTGCTCAGATATTACAATATTTTACAGCAGGCACCAGGTTAAGCTGTAGATTTGCCACGGATAAAGGCATCACCGCAGCATCACGGGTGTCACCTAATATGGCTGCCAATCCTGTATGTATACAGCAATACAAGAGCGTGACATGTGTCCATAGTACTGTGCTGTGCCGAAATATACAGGATAGGAGTAGTAGTACTGTGCTCTGCCCATATATACAGGATAGGAGTAGTAGTACTGTGCTCTGCCCATTTATACAGGATAGGAGTATTTTTACTGTACTGTGCCCATATATACAGAATAGGAGTAGTAGTACTGTGCTGTGCCCATATATACAGGATAGGAGTAGTAGTACTGTGCTGTGCCCATATATACAGGATAGGAGTAGTAGTACTGTGCTGTGCCCATATATACAGTACGTCTGACAGTTTTTATATTGCTGTTTTTAACTCCGTACCGTACCGTACCGTACACTGGCCGTATATACTTATAAAATATAGAGCATGTTCTATTTCTCCCGTATTTCAGTTTCCGTATGCCCTAGAAAGTCTATGGGGACGTATAAAATACGGAGTTACATACCGTGCGGCGTACGGATGGAAAAACGTCACGGATATACGGCCCGTAAATACGGGATGGAGACATCCTAAGTCGTGTGTGAATTAGCCTTAGGCTACATTCACACTGCGTTGCCGCCCGACGTACAGTAGCGGGGCGGCAAACGGCAGTGTAGGGGAGACGGAGGAGGAGGTGAGCGCAAGCTCACCCCCGCCCCTCTCCATAGCAACCTCTAGCGCACGGCCCGCTTCGGGAAAGTAGACATTGTACTATCTTTTTCCCGGGTTACGGAAACGGTAGCGGTGCGCAGTGTGCCTGCACCGTAACGCTCCCGTAGGGTGCCGCGCGCTATAGGAGTTGTACGGGGGAGTATATCGGCCGTATATACGGTCGGCAGTATATAGTCCCCTACGTTCGTGTGAAGGTAGCCTAAGTTCTGATCTTTGACCATTGTATTTGTTTTGTGCGATGACTAGTCTTGACCTGACACAGATCCATTAATTGCCTGACGCAGTTATTATAATATGTATAAAGAATTTCTTAAGGTTTTGTATGAGAAAAAATCCCATTTGGGCGATTTATACTACTCACCTTGTTTCAAACTTAATTAGGACTGGGAAGAGTCACAGACCTTCAGCTGGGAATAGTTCCTATACACTGGGTAGGAATATCGGGCCCATAGCACCACTGGACGATAGCGAGGACTCGGAAGGTTCCAAATGTTGTCTTGATTAGGTGTCTTCCGAAATTAATGAAAACGTTCAGCAGTTGACCTTGGGAGGCCATTCTTCCACCTTCCCCTCTACAACCTTTTCCTGAAGTGGGTTTCACTGGGGTTCTATTTTGATGAACAATTTGCTACCTGCCCTGACCTTCAGTTTTGGCCACTGGATGCGCCTGACCTCTTGTATGCATCTTAAACCGGGACTGTCATGACCTTTGGTGCTTAATTAGTGGCTTCTTACAGCGATCCTACTGTGATATCCAAGACCCAGCAACACCTGTGTCTAAATGTGGTGAGGAACATGTGGGGTCTACATCCCCATACTTTGTTGTAGACAGTAAAAGGTAGAATCACAACACTGTTAGCAGGCAAAGCTATTCTTGAAAACTCACCATTTAAGGTTAATGATTTGGGGAAGGGAATTCCTGCTTCGCATATTGCGTGGCCGGGTCATAAAGACATGGCCAAGTGATGGAATTGGCATTGGAGGAACTCAAGTTGACTACAAAAGCCCTGACATTGACTACTACAAGCATTTGGGATTGAGTGAGTTAGGATCACCATACCCAGCCAGCTTGGGATAGACCTCCCCCTCACCATCAGTAACCAGTACTCCGACAATTTTGCCCTTGCGGCTAAATGGCATTAGCTCTTCCATAGAACTACAATCTAAAAGTTTTGCTGAACAGCCTTTCCATTGTTGTAGAGTTGGGATGGTTACAGTTCATCTTGTGGGTATTTACACAATTATATGGACTCCGTAAAATTTGTTTAAAAACCGATTAGGACATATCTTTCCATAAAATAGGTTTCTAAGAAGTTATTGGGCAAAATAGGACGGTTTAATGCAGTAATGCAAACAATGCCAGTTCTGAAAAGCATATAAAACATCTGGAATAAACTTAAATAATGAAAAAGAAAAGAATTTTGAGGCGTTACTCTTGCAATTGTGAAAGGGGTTAGCTAGGATCTCGTGATGGCGACTTTTGGGAAGAATGCCCAAGCTACAAACCCAAGCACTTATGTTGCACACAAGCCAACAGGACAATTAAAAGTAACTTATTGATCCCTGCGTAATCACAGGTTTTAATCGTATTGACTCCTGAGTTCACCATACAATGGAAAAGATCGATTGAAGAAATTTGGATTTGTAGATTCCCTCCAGATCTCCTGAGATGAAGAATCAGGGGACCCAGAGCAAGAGCTCCATGGACCAATCCATCTCTATCCACCTTCTGGCTCTCCTGTAGCCAAGGGATGTTGCTGAGCATGGCATGTCTTGGGCTGTCTTGGACCACAGGGGGAGGAAAGCCTGAGTTCATACTGGGTTGCCTTGAGTTCTTCTGGGTGCCCACAGAAAATCTTTGAGTGAACCTCTGGCATAGAACCAGTCTGCCATATGGTTTGAGTGGCCATAGGTTCGTTCAACATGAGCTAGATGATTTGGGGAGAGGCCCAACCCCTTCCTCTGAGGTCTCTGGATGGTCAGCAATCAGCAGTAGAGAGAGTGGTGAGTGGACCTGAAACTTAGGTTCACGCAAATAGGCATGGCTCTCATTGGCTAGGTGGGACACACCGGCCAATACACAGCCATGCCTAGCTGCTCGGGAATAAAACTGCCTGATCTGCAGGCTCAATCAAGCAACATGTAGCGGCTAGGCTGCATACCAAACGGTACTTCCTCTACTTCTGTTCAAGGTGGGAGCTCTTAATGGCGTTCAAAAAGTCCAACTTTCCTGAACTGGTTTGCCACTTTGACAAATGGGGCCACATCAACTAAGGTCGTGACCGCATTTCATGGGTTTCCCGACTTTTCCATTTGGCGCAATTTAAACGGGTTTTATGTATTTTTTTGTGCACGCAACAATGTTTGCGCCGCAACGCGTCGGTTTTACGTGACCACAAACGGGTGGCGGGTTTCAGACGATCCGACGGGATATTAGGACAGAGTGCGGGGGATGAACATTCAAATTGGTCTAAAAGACATGACTTACATGCACCGGGAAGAAGATGGTTGAACTCCGTGGACCTGACCGGGGGAAAAGTGACACATGCAGGATATCGGGCGGAAAAATCGTAGTGAATTCGCCGGCCAGCTCCGAAACATCGTAGGGGAACGCACCTCGGGGATCGCGAGGGACCGGGTACGTAAAAATGTGCCCCAAGGTCAATGAAATGAAAATCAAATGTCGTTGACTAGATGGTCGTCCATCACGTTTAATAAAACTCGGGAACTTGAGGATTTAGACTCTGATTTCATAAAGTAACATTTTTCAAACATTATTAGAAAAGTAACACTTTTTTTTCCATTGTGGATTATTAAGACACAGGTTTCACAAAGGAACTCTGTACATTTGCAACTCGCCCCTCATCAGTAATTTTCTCCAGTACATCCTGAACGTTTGTTTGGGCGTACGTGACCTTTTTTTCTTCCCGCCGCAATGGATGACATTTTTCCGTAGAGAAAAAAGCTCGCGACCAGGTGTCCCATTTTTGGTGTTCATTTTTTACATGTATTTGATTTGTAAACGCGGAAAAAAAAAAAAAATCTCCCTGGATTCGCACTTGGTAATATTACCTGAGCTCTATGTTTCCAGACTCTGATGGAATTTTTTTTTTTTTCTCATTTGGGCGAGGATGGCAGTTCCCAAAATACCTTTTGCTATTTTTTTTTCCGACATCAGCCAAAGCACCTTTCGTCCATTACGGGGAGATGATTTAGTAAAAACGCGTCGCTTTTTCCTGAATACCCTGTGTCAGCCGAATCGTCAAGCCACCGCCAAAAAAACACCGAAATGTCTGCGGAATCAAATTATACATGAATTCATAAAAGTTATTGATTAGGGTTCGGTTCGTAATAGAAAAAACAACTGAGTAATTATTCCTATGTGATTTTTGTGTGTTTGGTGACTTTATTTTTTTTATTATAATTTTTTTTTAAATAATAAAAGCCAACTGGGGGGGAGAAAAGAGCAATAAGTCAGCGTTATCCCCTCTAGAGATGCGGCCCCAAAAAACCTTCGGGCCAATTATAAGCCAAGTGGAAAAGGAACATGCCGGCTGTGGAGATTGTATTTGAACAGCACAGAAAAAAAATATGAAGAAGAACAAAAGGAAGATGAAATGTGTCGTGGCGTCTTTTGGTAAAGGCTATGGACGGCGTCAGCATCCTGTCATCATCATCTTTAATCTTTCGGGATTTGAGGGGTTGGAAAATATGGCATTGGCCCTTGATAAGAGATAGCAGGAGGAGATTGTCACCTCTGTGATTGAAGGGACTCATGGAGGATACGTATCCATAATCCAAATGCAAGGAAACGTCTACGGGTTCCTAACACGGACATCGCCGACATCTCTCACATTACAGGTTTATTTTGCTTTCGTATTTTTCCCACAAAAGTCCTGACGGTCTGCTATAGGCAGTTGCAGGCGCAGTCAGAAACGCCCTCCGCCATATCACTTCATAGACCGCAGGCCCCCCCAAGACCCTACACAAACCCCTAAAGTTAGTCATAGGCTTTCACCTTAGTCTGTATGCTCGGAAGGGAATATAGTGATTAGTTGTTGCAGGGGCTTATATGTAGAGCAGCCTTTTGGAGGAGGGAGAAGGAGAGCTTATTTGATATATTTACCCAGGGTTGCACTGCGTGTAAGTCTCATGCACACTGACCGTTGCCCGCCGAACAGCAGCACGGCGAGCATACGGCAAGCAGCGGGCGAGGGAGACGGGAGGAGAGGCTGGGCGCGCTCACCCCGCCCCCTCTCATAGGAACTATGGGCCACACGGCAGAGGATAATAGGGAAAAGATAGGGAAACTGTCCTATCTTTTCCCCGTGCTATGGGCGGTATACGATGCCCGAACGAATGCCATGAGACACTAGGCAGTGTATGGGGGAAGTACACTCAAAGGCCACTTTAATTCGGTACACCTGTCCAAATGTCGTTTAACACTTAATTCTAATCAGCCAAAGCACATCGGAGGGCAACTCAGCGCATCTTAGGCATGTAGAATGGTCAAGACAATCTCTTGCCGTTCAAACCGCAGCGTCAGTGGCGGACGGGAAAGAGAAAGGTGATTTGGTGCCTTGAACGTTCTGGCAGGTTGTTGGTGCCCAGAAAGGGCTGGTCTGGGTATTTCAGAAATGCTGATCTACTGGTTTTCCGCACAAACCATTCTAGGGTGTACCAAGAGGAGAGAAATGGCCCGAAAAAGAAAAAACATCCAATGAGCGGCAGTTAGTGGTCGGAAATGCTGTTGATGGCCAGAGGTCAGGGAGAATGGGCAGACTGGTTCGAGGCTGTAGATAGAAGGCAACAGTGACTCAAATTTTGCACTCGTTACAACAAGGTAGGCCGAAGAGCATATCTGAATTGACAAGTAGCGAACTTTGAGGCCAGATGGGGCTCAGAGCAGAAAGACCACCACGGCGTGCCACTCCTTCACAGAACAGGAAATTGAGCTACAATTCGCACCAGTCATCGCACTTGGACAGCGAGTTGGAAAAACGTTTTTTGGTTGGTTGATGAGTCTCGATTTTCTGCTGCGACATTGGATGGAGTCAGAATTTGGCGTGTCAACACAAATGAAACAAAAGAATGGACCCATCTGCCTTGTATCAGCGGGGTTCAGGCGCCTGGTGGTGGTAGGTTGTCATGGTGTGGGGAGGGCGTTTTCTTGGCACTTCTTTGGGCCCCTTGTGCAACGCCACAGCCTACCTGAGCATTGTTGTGGCCCAGTCCATCCCTTTATGAGCACAACTGTACCCTGGAACATCTGATGGCACTTCCGCAGGATAATGCGCCAATGGCATAAAAGCTGGAATCATCTCAGACTGGTTTCTTGAAAACATGACAAGAGGGTCACTCGGACACAAATGGCCTCCACAGTCACCAGACTCTCATCCAATAGAAGCACCTTCGGGATGTGTGGCAACGGGGGACCTTCGCATCTATGGACCATTTGTGCAGCGCAAATCTGCTCTGGCACAACTGAGTGATGACATCATTGTTCATAGGACAAATCCTCGAGGAGCTTCAGCACATGTTGTATCTATTGCCACGAAGAATTGAGGCAGTTATGAAGGAAAAGGGCGGGGTCCAACCCGTCCGTACTAGCGTGGGGTACCTAATAAAGTGGCGGGAGATGTTATATTCGGAGTAATAGTCCCCTATACATGTGTGGAATGTCGCCTCAGGCTCACAAAGACATGCTAATAAATTAATCCACTTGGTATCTACTTATAGAAAGCAAGAAAGAAGAAAGAAGATAGGAGAATAGACAGATGATATATTAAAATTGAAATAACATAATAGATGTATATAGTTGATATAGATATGAGATTGATGTCAATACAATATAAATAGATGAGATGATGGATGTATGAGATAGAGATAAATATGCGGATAGAAGACACATTGTGATAGATGGCTATGAGGATAGAAGTAGAAGATAGATAGATAGATAGATGAGTAGTGAGATAGATGAAATAGAGATGGATTAGATACGAGATAGATAGATGGGTAATAGATATGAAGATAGATAGGCATAGATAGATAGATAGATATGAGATAAGCTCGGAGATCGTGAGATAGATGGGAGATAGATATGAGCTAGTAGATAGATATGAGATAGATATGAGATAGATATGAGCTAGATAGTAGTCGATATCGGTAGATAGGAGATATGAGAGCGATATGAGTAGATATGAATAGAATGAATAGATAGATATGAGATAGATATGAGATAGATGGGATAGTAGATATGAGACGATCGGAGATAGATATGAATCGATGGTAATTAGATATGAGAGAGATCTGAGACAGAGATATGAGATAGAAGGAAGATAGTATGAGTCAACTATATGAGATACAGGACTACAAACAATCCACATCCGCACAGCCAAACAAAACATCAAAGAGAAATAATCAGGGTGCACGCAAAGTGACGACAAATCCATAGTATATAACAAGAAAGAAAAGGGCAGCAGAGAAAGCAACTTCACTCTATTGGAGTGTTGCCATTTCTTTTTATACATATTATGAGATAGATAGATATGAGGATAGATGACAGAATGAGATAGACATGAGATAGTATGAGATAGAAGAATGAGAAGATAGGAGATAGATATGAGACGATAGGCAATGGGGAAGATCTGAACTAGATAGATATGAGGATAGATAGATATGTTAGATAGATAGATAGGAGATAGATAGACTAGCTAGATAAGAGGATTATAGCTATGAGATAGATATGAGATAGATATGAGATAGATAGATAGATAGAGAGAGATATGAGATAGATAGAGATAGATATGAGATAGATAGATTATGAAGATAGATAGATATGAGGATAGCGGAGATAGGAAGATAGAGTCGATAGGAGATCGATATGAGAGAGATGGATATGATGAGATAGCATAATAGAGAGATAGAGATAGAAGATAGATATGAGAAGATAGATAGATAGATTGATAGATAGGAGATAGCATAGGTATGAGATAGATATGAGATCAGAGTGGGGATCTGAGAAGATAGATAGATATGAGTAGTAGATAGATATAGATAAGTCCAAAAAAAAAGGCCGCACTCCAAGGTTGTAGTCAAAGTCAAATATGCCATGGAATAACGCTTACAACCTCACGTTTTTCCACGAACTCACGGCTTTGCACCACCTTACATTTTAAACCAGTTAGTGCGGATCCGGGATTTTTCTGTATAGAAGTAGAAGATAGATTACATAGGTAGATAGATATGAGACTAGATAGCAGATAGATAGATAGATAGATATGAGATAGATAAATGGATATGCTAGATAGATAGATATGAGATAGATATGAGATAGATAGATAGGAGATAGATAGATATTGAGATAGATAGTAGATAGCGATAATATAGGAGATAGATAGATAGGAGATAGAATAGATATGAGATAGATAGATATGAGATAGATAAATGGATATGAGATAGATAGAATAAATATGAGATAGATGATAGATAGAAGATTCGATAGATAGATATGAGATAGATATGAGATAGAGTAAATATGAGATACGATAGATAGGAGACATAGATCGATATGAGATAGATATGAGATAGAGGGATCTGAGAGTAGATAGAGAGATGGAAGTAGATAGTAGATAGGAGATAGAAGATGAATAGATAGATATGAGATTTAGATATGAGTAGATAGATAGAGACATGAGAGAGATCGATAGATGATCGATAGAAGTGAGATAGACAGGTATGAGATAGATTGAGATCGATGGTATGGAGGTAGATAGATATGAGATAGAGAGAGAGATAGATAAGTCCCAACAAATAGGCCGCAATCCCAAGGTTGTAGTCAAATATTGCCATGGAATATGGACTCACGCTTCACCCCTCACGTTTTTGCCCACCGGACCGCACGGTTGCCCCACCCTTACCATTTAAAACAGTAGTGCTGCCTCCGGATCTTTCTTATAGATTAGCATAGATAGATAAAAAGAGAGATAGATACGAGATAGTTAGATAGATAGCTAGTATGAGATGAAGATAGATATGCGATGAGAGATGAGATCGATAGATAGATATGAGATAAGATAGGAGATGAGGTAGATAGAAAGGTAGATAGGATAGGAGTAGATAGATATTGCGATAGATAGAAGATAGAGATGATAGTAGATAGATATGAGATAGATAGATAGGTCGATACTAGGGATAGATAGATATGAGATATAGATAAGATAGATAGAGAGATTAGATAGGAGAAGATAGATTTAGGAGATAGATATATGATAGGAGATAGATAGATAGTAGATAGGAGATAGATCGATAGGAGATCGATAGAATGTGATAGATATGAGATAGATATGATAGATAGATAGGAGGAGATAGATAGAAGATATGAGAGATAGATAGAAGAGATAGATAGATGATAGATAGATATGAAGATAGATAGATAGATAGATAGATAGATAGATAGGAGATAGATAGAGAAGATAGAAGATAGATAGATTGGAGATAGAGATAGATAGATAGATATGAGATAGATAGATAGATAGATAGATTTAGATATGCGACAGAATAGGATAGATAGATATGATATAGATAGATATGAGATAGATAGGAGTAGAGTGAGAGATATGAGATAGATAGGAGATATATAGCTATGTAGCTAGATAGATATGGATAGATAGATAGATAGATTATGAGATAGATAGGCTGATAGATAAAATAGGTTCGATAATCTGAGGGTACTGTGTCTGGTTCTCAGAAGAGTGTATCACACATTATAGGTTAGTACTCCCGTCAATAGCGTCAGCTCTTATATCGGTATGCCCTTATCCTCCAGTGTAAGGATGACAAGGAGGCGCACAAACCAGATCTTACGTTTGCCAGGAATTGTGAATAAGAAGAAGGAAGCAAGCAAAATCTTGATGAATGTACAGAAAATAAATGCCACCTGACGGAAGAGCTAGCCCAGCGCCCTCGCTGGTTTAAATCTGGGAGATGTGGTGGAGCTGGATACGGAGGGGGCATGTTCCCGGCACGATATGGCGATGTACAAAGTGTTGTTTGTAATTACACAGGTGACAGGATGTCTCGTGCTAGTACTTGGGCTAACGGCATATTTCTCTAACAGATGCCGCCCATCATCACGTATCATGTCACAATGAAAAAGGGCGAGGTCAGGACGCGCGC
This sequence comes from Engystomops pustulosus, assembly GCA_019512145.1. NCBI lineage: Eukaryota > Metazoa > Chordata > Amphibia > Anura > Leptodactylidae > Engystomops > Engystomops pustulosus. Next base: position 3,184,064 of record CM033645.1, read on the forward strand.
GCCGCCGTGGGAGGAGAGGGGAGTACTGGGAGTATGTGTAATGTATGCACCTTAAATCCATGCTCCCATATTTCCATATCTCAGCCGGGTGTGGGCCAACGCACTCCACGGCCGATGGGGGTCTGCCCTTCACTCTGGCTCATCTCCCCTATAATAATAGATAGTATATATCCGATTGATGTGTCCGCTATATGGCGGGGGGGGGGGGTGATGTATATTTCTTCATTCCTCCTAATATTATCATAGAAATGACAGATGTGACATCCATCAACCCTGCGAATAGAGTATGTTACCAAGTAGGATCAGGATTAGGAATCAATAATAAAATCTAATGTGACACACAACGGCTGGGGAATTTGTGATAATGCAGCCGTCCGTAATATATCATTCGGGAACGGTCGAGTTTTTTTTTCATGCCGTAAATTTTGGATGTTTTGGTTGCAAATCTTTTTAAGTTACGTACAATTGCCGGGTTAATATTTATATGGTATATACAGGCCAGTCCCGGGTTACGTACAAAGATCAGTTCTGTAGGTTGTTCTTAAGTGAATTGTATGTAGTCGGAAACTGTATATTTTATAATGTAGTGTCTAAGTGACAATTGGATTTTCAAAAGTGGGTCGTCTAAGAAAACCAGGATTCACCAGTGATTATCTGTTTTATAGCTGATTATGTCGCTAAGGCTAAGTAACAGTGAATTCCAACATACAGTGGTCAGTTTGTAATAGGGGTTGTCTGTAAGTCGAGTGTTCTTAAGTAGGCGGACGCAGTAATTACCGGGTTATTTGTGTTTAATTTTTTTTTAAATTAAAATATTAAAGAAAACACTCTACAGGTGGTCCATACTTAAGAACACCGACCTTTAAAGACGATACATGGTACAGCGGACCCACTTGCCCCCGTGATCTGGGGACCTCTTGGATGTTACTATAGTCCCCGTCTGCAATGATAAGCAGTAAGGTGTCTGTGGAGAAGCTTATGATAATCATTGGGTCAAGACAGCAAAAAAATTGTGAAAATCCAATTTCCTGGACAACATTCAACTTTTTCTGGATCTTAATTATAAAATATACAGTTCGGACTCTTACATACTATTCAATTACGAACAACCTCGGACCCTATCTTGGACGTAAATTGGGGACTGCGGTAGTATGCAAAATAGAGAAAAGTTTCGGGCGTATGTTTGATAGACCTTCTCAAACTGCACTATATTGTGCTGTCTGATATCAATCCCATGCTCCCTCAGGGGAGCATACACATGGGTAGCTAACAGATGACCATGAGGTTGCTGCGGGAGACAGTGTGATTATAATTCGTCCCTTAGCCTTCTAGAGAGACACAGGTGGAGAGGCCTAGGCTGTATGCTTACATTATAACGGTCACAGGAGCTGTTATAATCATCAGCAAGTAAGCTGTAATATGCTCCCATTGTGCGAGTCTGTTGCTAAGTGCAAGTCTGTGTGTGTGCTAACAAGAGAGTGGGTCTGAGACAATATGAAGGCTCATGCTTACAGGGGTCTACCATGACCTATTGTATCACATGACTAGTGATGAGTGAACCTGTTACAATTTGATCCCTGATCTCCTCTTGCTTGAACCGAATTCAAAAACTGGTTGGTCCCCGGGACCAGAACCCCCATTAAGTAACACAAACCAGTCCTGTGATGAACGACACAGGTTGTTAAAGGAAATCTGTCACATGCTTCTTATGACGCCATGGAGGCAGCCAGGGGCCCAGAATACTAGGAAGTGGCTGGGGTTGCGGGCCTAGGGCACGCGGATGTCACGGGCTTGGTATGGGGAACAGGAAGGATTGATCATACAGCACTGGAGGTCCCAGCAGTGGTGTGACAAGAAAATAGGAGGCGAGGAGGATGATGTATATGGTTCTCCATGGGCAACCCTGAGTGTCTGGAAGATATGCCCTGGGTAATGGATGAGGAAGCTCGGTTGGGAAAGCCGTATCAGCGGATCAGACAGAGGGCAACGTTGTGAAACTAACTTACACGGTTCGTTATCAACAGCAGGAAAGTAGCAACGGGTTACCAAACAATAACAGCTGATTTCAGCAAAGTTCGTGCGTGGTGGTGAGGTAGCTGGTCAAGGAAAGTTACCCTCAGTTGGTAGAAATGCAGGCTGGGCTGGTAGGGCCAGAGTGAGTCAGATGGGGACCTCTGCTGTGGGGCTTAAGTCTAATGACTGCCCTCAGTATCAGGCCGCAGCCTGCGGGTTACTATTTTTTTGCAACACGGACCGTTCTCATCTACTGAGTGAATAAGACCAGTGCTGCCAACCCCACCTCCACTCAGCTCCAGCATATGCATTGTTAAATCTTGCTTTCAAGGACCGTGGCTACAGCTGGCAATTACTAAGTTCTCCAGTACTTAGCGACCTCCTAGCAGAGGTGATCAGTCTCACTAACAGGCTCCTGACTGAGAGGCGCTATCGCAAAAAACACCGGGCTGATATGCGTTGGCCAGAAGCGGTGTTGCACTTATGAACCACGCGCACTCTACATGTCTTGTACAGTTTCTTTTTGGCTTCTAATAGCTTTGTTTTTATAAAACCGACTTTAAAAATATGGCAATGAGCCTGAGGGCCCGGCCTATGTCACAGAAGTTCTTCTGGCCTCTGTGTCTTGGAAATATTCACGCTTCTGTTTGACTTTTTTCCGCCTTCTTCTCCCTCCCCTGATGAAGGGTGTGAACAGTTAGCAGACGACATAGCCACAAGGGGCTTATGTGACACAGCCAGGAGCCCTTGAGGCAATCTGCATAGTTTTGAAACTATGTTTGCTCAAAAATAAACAATAGAAGCAAAATGAAGAAGGTCGATCCAGCATGTAGGTGTGATTGCGTTCAGAAGCCCTGCATCCATCTAGTAGATTTTCTTTAACTCTTTTAAATGCTGGGGCAGCATTGTGAGGCAGCTGGCGAGTCACTGCTGCAGCATGCCTCACAATTTCGGGGAGGTGTCATCAGACGTGCCAAAATCACTCCAGATGTTAAAGCGGCGGGAAATTTAGCCCAAAACTTTGAAGTTTCAGGGTTAAGTTGGGGGAGTTGGGGATCGGTACAAACTGAAACTATGCGGGTTGGGGCCCGCTAAACACTAATAGACATAAGTGCAAACCCTGGCCGATGCAAGGCCAGAGGGGTTGTTCGCGAATACGTTCCCACCAGTAGGTGCAAGCCTGTGTATAGGGTCTGATCAAAAAAACCCAACAGCCGGTAACTCCAGAACACAGGGAACACGCAGCGGTAGAGTCTGCTGGTTAAAGCACGGAGTTTAATTCTTAGGTGATGTAAGACTGTATGTGTCAGCAATCACTGTGTAGTTTATCATATTGCATGGTAAAACTGGGCATGCCATTGGAGGAGGAACCACAACCGGACAGTGGGGTAATAACACCCTGGTCAGAAATTTCTAGGTTCAGAAGAAGGCTCAGTCAGACCAGGAGCGTCTGACAGATCAATTGAGTCAGCACACCAACGACCGATGTGCCCAGTTAGTCAGAGCGCAGGAGAAGCTAGCTCCGCCAGAGTGGAGTGAGAGGAAAGGGATCTCATCATACTTCAAGGGTGATATCTGAAGCAACCCGGACAAGTGAGCATCCTATTAGGACAAGCTACTCCAAGCGATCAGATTGTGGGGGTTTGCAATAGCGCCGACTTTCATAGGCGACACACAAATCGGGGGGAGGGCCGTCGGACACCGACTAATTCGACTGCGCACGGGAAACTTTCAAATTGTGTTGCAAGCCCAAAGCACTACTTGGCACCAGGAAGAAGAAGGTGAATCCAGGGACCTGAGGGGGAAGCGACACATGAAGGAATATCGGGGGCGCACGATCTTAGTGATAGCGGGCAGACTTTCATCTCGTCTCAATCCTTGTATATGACACCAGTACCCCTAATCCGATCCTGTATAGTGAGCAAAGCCACCAGTTTAATTACTTATCGTGTTATTATAGAGCAAAGCACAGTAACCTACTACTCCTATCTTGTATATCTGGACACCAGTAATACTACTCCTAGCCTGTCTATGTGAGACAGCAAAGTACTACTACTCTATCTGTATGTATGGAACAGCACAGCACTGTCACTCCCCCTTCAATCTGTAATATGGACTAGACACCGTACTATCCTTCTATCCTGGGAATATGGATACAGAAAGTATAGTAATCTCCTACCCTGTACAATAAGCTCAGCCAGTACTATACTCCTTCCTGTATATTTGGACAAGAAGTACTGCCTACTCCTATCCTTTATATATGACACAGACTAGTACTCTATCCTATCCTGTATAACTGGGTTATACAGCACAGTAACTACTATTCCTATCTGTATATATGGGCACAGTAACGCTACTAATCCTATCCTGTATATATGGGCACAGACACAGTACTACTACTCATCTTGTATATAGGATTACGCAAAGTACTACTATCCTACCTGTATATAGGGCACAGCAAGTACTACTCCTCCTTTCTGTATATATGGGCACAGCACAGTACTACTACTCCTATCTTGTAATATGGATACAGCAAAGACAATACTGCTATGCCTGTATTATGAGCAAGCACAATACATACTACTCTATCCTTGTATATATGGGCACGCACAGTACTACTTATCCTATATTGTAATATGGATACAGCACCAGTACTACTCCTACTATTCTGTATAGATGGACACGTACAGTACAAATACTCCGATCCTGTATATATGGGAACAGAGCATCGTCCCCTACTAATATCCTGCTCTATATTGCACAGCACAGTATATCTCCTATCATGTATATATGATACAGCAAAGTACTAATTCTCCTATTCTTCTGTATATATGGGCACAGCACAGTATACTACTCATATCTTGTGTATCGGGATACGCAAAGTATAATCCCTCTATTCTGTATCTATGGCACAGCACAGACTACTACTCCTATCTTGTATATAGGATACAGCAAAGTTACTACTACTCTTCGTGTATATTATGAGCACAGCACAGTACTACTACTCCTATCATGTATATATGAGCACAGACAGTAACTACTACTACTACTACTCCTATCTGTATATATGGGCCACAGCCACCGTTACTATTACTATCTACTCATATCCTGGATTATGGGCCACAGCACAGTAATACTCCTCATAATTCTGGATATATGGCAAAGTACAGAAAAATACTCCTATCGGTATCTATGGACAGAGCACAGTAATACTAATACTATCCTGTATATATGGGCACACAGCACAGTACTACTACTCTATCTTGTATATATGGACTACAGAAGAATACTCATCCTATTCTGTTCATAGGGCACAGCCACGTACTACTCACTCCTATCTTGTATATATGGAGACGCCACATACTACTACTCCATATCCTGTATATATGGCACCATCAGTACTGACTACTCCATCTTTCCTGTAATATGGGCTACAGCAAGTACTACTACCACTGCCTACTACTACTCCATCGTTATATCATGTTCACCACACCCAGTATCTCACTACTCCTCTGCCTTTCTATTATGATTCGCAGTCATACTCTGCCTCATCTGTACTATATGGGTCACAGTACAGTAACTACTCCCTATCCTGTATATATGGGCTACAGACACATACTCTACTTTACTCCTATCCTGTTATATTGGGCACAGCACAGGACTCCTCCTCCTTCTGTTATATGGGCAACAGCTACAGTACTACTACTCCTATTCTGTATATATGGAACACACAGTACGTACTATCCTATCCTTGTATATATGGGGACAGGCACATGACTACTCCTCCTATTCTGATATCATGGGCACAGCACAGTTACTATACTCATCTTGTATATGTGGACAGCAAAGTACAACTATGCTCATCCGAAAAGAGAAAGACACTACTACTATCCTATCCTGTATATAATTGGGCACAGCCACAAGTACTACTACTCCTATTGTATTAGGATACAGCCAAAGATACTACTACTCCTATCCTGTAATATGAGCACCGCACAGTACTTACCACTTATCCTTGTATATATGAGCAAAGCACAGGACTACTACTACTACTCCTTATTATGTATATATTGGGAACCACGACCTACTACTATACTACTCACCTCCCTGTCATCATATGGGCACAGCACAGTACTACTTTCTCCTATTCTGTATAAATGGGACAGTACAGTTAAAAAGGACTCCTATCCTGTATCTATGGCAGAGACAGGAATACTACTACTATCTGTATTATGGCACAGCACAGATACTACTATCTATATTGTATATATGGATACCGCAAGTATACTCCACAGATTTGTATATATGAGGCACCCGCACAGTTACATACTACTATATCAATCCTGTATATATGGGCACAGCCACAGACTACATACTCCTAGCTTGTATATATGGAGGTACAGCAAGAGTACTAAATGCATCCTGCTATATATGAGCACATCACAGTATACTAATCCTATCCTGTATTATGGGCACAACACAGATTATCCTCCTATACCGTACATATGGGCAACAGCACAGTACTACTTACACCTATCCTGTATATATGTGACGGCACAGTACTTACTTTCCTGTCGATATGGGCAACAGCACAGTTATACTACTCCTATCCTGTATATATGGAACCGCACAGACTACTACTCCTATCCATGTATATATGAGCACAGACACAGTACTACTACTTCCTATCCTGTAATCTGGGCGCACAAGTACTACTACTCTTATCTTGTATATCTGGACACGCAACGTACTACTTACTCTATCCTCTATTATGAACCCAGACAGTACTACTCTCCTATCTGTACTATATGGGCACAGCACAAAGTCACTAATACTTCCTATCCTGTATAATGGGCAGATGCACAGTACTAATCCTCCTATCCTGTATATCTGTGCACAGCACCGAATACTACTCCTATTTGTATATATGGATACAGCAAGGTTATATATACTCCTATCCTGTATTATGGACACAGCACAGGAATACTATCCTATCAGTAGTACTGTGCCCATATATACAGGATAGGAGTAGTAGTACTGTGCTGTGTCCATTTATACAGGATAGGAGTAATAGTACTGTGCCCGTATATACAGGATAGGAGTAGTAGTACTGTGCCCATATATACAGGATAGGAGTAGTAGTACTGTGCTGTGTCCATTTATACAGGATAGGAGTAATAGTACTGTGTCCATAAATACAGGATAGGAGTAGTAGTGCTGTGCCCATATATACAGGATAGGAGTAGTAGTACTGTGCTGTGCCCATATATACAGGATAGGAGTAGTAGTACTGTGCTGTGTCCTTATATACAGGATAGGAGTAGTAGTACTGTGCCCATACATACAGGATAGGAGTAGTAGTACTGTGCTGTGCCCATATATACAGGATAGGAGTAGTAGTACTGTGCTGTACCCATATATACAGGATAGGAGTAGTAGTACTGTGCTGTGTCCATATATACAGGATAGGCGTAGTAGTACTGTGCTGTACCCATATATACAGGATAGGAGTAGTAGTACTGTGCTGTGCTCATATATACAGGATAGGCGTAGTAGTACTGTGCTGTGCCCATATATACAGGATAGGAGTATTAGTACTGTGCCCATATATACAGGATAGGAGTAATAGTACTGTGCCCATATATACAGGATAGGAGTAATAGTACTGTGCCCATATACACAGGATAGGAGTAGTAGTACTGTGTCCATATATACAGGATAGGAGTAATAGTACTGTGCCCGTATATACAGGATAGGAGTAATAGTACTGTGCTGTGCCCATGTATACAGGATCGGAGTAGTAGTACTGTGCTGTGCCCATAAATACAGGATAGGAGTAGTAGTACTGTGCTGTGCCCATGTATACAGGATCGGAGTAGTAGTACTGTGCTGTGCCCATATGATGACAGGGAGGTGAGTAGTATAGTAGTAGGTCGTGGTTCCCAATATATACATAATAAGGAGTAGTAGTAGTAGTCCTGTGCTTTGCTCATATATACAAGGATAAGTGGTAAGTACTGTGCGGTGCTCATATTACAGGATAGGAGTAGTAGTATCTTTGGCTGTATCCTAATACAATAGGAGTAGTAGTACTTGTGGCTGTGCCCAATTATATACAGGATAGGATAGTAGTAGTGTCTTTCTCTTTTCGGATGAGCATAGTTGTACTTTGCTGTCCACATATACAAGATGAGTATAGTAACTGTGCTGTGCCCATGATATCAGAATAGGAGGAGTAGTCATGTGCTGTCCCCATATATACAAGATAGGATGTGTACTTGCTGTATCCATATATACAAGATAGGAGTAGTAGTACTGTGCTGTGCCCATATAGACAGATAGGAGAAGGGAGTAGTACTGTGCCCAATATCAGGATAGGAGTAGTAATACTGTGTCTGTAGCCCATTTATACAGGATAGGGAGTAGTACTGTCTGTGTCCCATAAGTACATGATGGCAGTAGTTTACTTTGCGTAATCCCATAATAGACAAGATAGGATAGTAGTACTGTGCTGTGCCCATGATATACAGGATAGGAGTAGCAGTAGTAGTACTGTGCTGTGCCTCATATTACAGGAAAATAGGAGTAGTAGTACTGTGCGTGCCATATATACAGGATAGGAGTAGTAGTATGTGGCGTTCCATATATACAAGATAGGAGTGAGTAGTACGTGGCTGTGCCCTATGAACAGAATAGGATGAGTATTCTTCTGTAGTCCATATATACAAGATAGAGTAGTAGTACTGTGCTGTGTGCCCATATATACAGGATAGTATTAGTATTACTGTGCTCTGTCCATAGATACCGATAGGAGTATTTTTCTGTACTTTGCCATATATCCAGAATTATGAGGAGTATTACTGTGCTGTGGCCCATAATCCAGGATATGAGTAGATAGTAATAGTAACGGTGGCTGTGGCCCATATATACAGATAGGAGTAGTAGTAGTAGTAGTTACTGTCTGTGCTCATATATACATGATAGGAGTAGTAGTACTGTGCTGTGCTCATAATATACACGAAGAGTAGTAGTAACTTTGCTGTATCCTATATACAAGATAGGAGTAGTAGTCTGTGCTGTGCCATAGATACAGAATAGAGGGATTATACTTTGCGTATCCCGATACACAAGATATGAGTAGTATACTGTGCTGTGCCCATATATACAGAAGAATAGGAGAATTAGTACTTTGCTGTATCATATATACATGATAGGAGATATACTGTGCTGTGCAATATAGAGCAGGATATTAGTAGGGGACGATGCTCTGTTCCCATATATACAGGATCGGAGTATTTGTACTGTACGTGTCCATCTATACAGAATAGTAGGAGTAGTACTGGTGCTGTATCCATATTACAATATAGGATAAGTAGTACTGTGCGTGCCCATATATACAAGGATAGAGTAGTATGTATTGTGCTTGCTCATAATACAGGCATAGCAGTATTGTCTTTGCTGTATCCATATTACAAGATAGGAGTAGTAGTACTGTGCTGTGCCCATATATACAGAAAGGAGGAGTAGTACTTGCTGTGCCCTATATACAGGTAGGATAGTAGTACTTTGCGTAATCCTATATACAAGATGAGTAGTAGTACTGTGTCTGTGCCCATATATACAGGATAGGATTAGTAGCGTTACTGTGCCCATATATACAGATAGGAATAGTAGTTACTGTGCTGTATAACCCAGTTATACAGGATAGGATAGAGTACTAGTCTGTGTCATATATAAAGGATAGGAGTAGGCAGTACTTCTTGTCCAAATATACAGGAAGGAGTATAGTACTGGCTGAGCTTATTGTACAGGGTAGGAGATTACTATACTTTCTGTATCCATATTCCCAGGATAGAAGGATAGTACGGTGTCTAGTCCATATTACAGATTGAAGGGGGAGTGACAGTGCTGTGCTGTTCCATACATACAGATAGAGTAGTAGTACTTTGCTGTCTCACATAGACAGGCTAGGAGTAGTATTACTGGTGTCCAGATATACAAGATAGGAGTAGTAGGTTACTGTGCTTTGCTCTATAATAACACGATAAGTAATTAAACTGGTGGCTTTGCTCACTATACAGGATCGGATTAGGGGTACTGGTGTCATATACAAGGATTGAGACGAGATGAAAGTCTGCCCGCTATCACTAAGATCGTGCGCCCCCGATATTCCTTCATGTGTCGCTTCCCCCTCAGGTCCCTGGATTCACCTTCTTCTTCCTGGTGCCAAGTAGTGCTTTGGGCTTGCAACACAATTTGAAAGTTTCCCGTGCGCAGTCGAATTAGTCGGTGTCCGACGGCCCTCCCCCCGATTTGTGTGTCGCCTATGAAAGTCGGCGCTATTGCAAACCCCCACAATCTGATCGCTTGGAGTAGCTTGTCCTGGGTTGCTTCAGATATCACCCTTGAAGGTAGGATGATATCCCTTTCTCTTCACTCCACTCAGGCAGGAAGCTGAGCTCTCCTGCTCTCTGACTAACTGGTCAGATCTGGTCTGGTGTGCTGACTCAATTGATCTGTTCAGACTCCCTGGTCTGACTGAGCTCTTCTTCTGAACCCTAGAAATTTCCTGACCAGGGGTTTTATTACTCCCACTGGTCAGGTGGTGGTTCCTCCTCCAATCGCATCCCAGTTTACAATACAATATGATAACACAGGTGATTGGCTGACACATACAGTATTACATCACATAAAGAATTAACTCCTGCTTTACCAGGCAGACTCTACCGCTGCAGTGTTCCCCTGTGTTATGTAGTGACCTGCTGTGGGGTTGATCAGACCCTACACAGGCTGCAAGCTACATGGTGGGACGTATTCGCAACAACCCCTCTGCCTTGCATCGGCAAGGGTGTTGCACTTGTGTCATATGTAGTGTTAAGCGGGCCCCAACCCACAAAGTTCAGGTTTGTACCGAATCCCCAAACTCCCCAGACTTAACCCTGAACTTCATAAGTTTGGCGAAAATTCCCCCGCCTTTAACATCTTGATTGTTGTTGGCAAAGTCTGATGACCCTCCCGAAAATTGTGAGGCACGCTGCAGCAGTGATTTAAATGCGGCTGCCAGCAGCATTTAAATAGTTAAAGAAAATCTACCAGGTGGCTGCAGGGCTTCTGAACCAAGCACACCTACATGCTGGGATGCACCTTCTTCATTTTGCTTCTATTGGTTAGTTTTTGAGAAAAACATATTTCAAAACTATGCAGATGAGCCTCAAGGGCTCCTGGCTGTGTCACATAAGCCCCTTGTGGCAATGTCGTCTGCTAAATGTTCACACCTGCAATCAGGGATGGTTGAAGGCGGACAGAAATGTCAAACAGAAGCGTGAATATTTAGCAGACGACAGAGCCAGAAGAAGCTTCTGTGACATAGCCAGGAGCCCCTCAGGCTCATTTGCATAATTTTAAAAGTCGGGTTTATAAAAAACAAAGCTATTAGAAGCAAAAAGAAGACTGTACAAGACAGGATAAGTGCGCTTGGTTCAGAAGTGCAACACCGCTGCCAACGCATAGGCAAGGTGGTTGTTGTGAATAGCGCCCTCTCCAGGTCAGGAGCTGTTAGTGAGACTGATCACCTCTCTAGGAGGTCTCTAAGTACTGGAGAACTTAGTAATTGCAGCTGTAGCCACTGCCTTGAAAGGCAAGATTTAACAATGCATAATGCTGGAAGCTGATTGGAGAGTGGTGGGTGGCAGCACATGGTCTTGGATTCCAGTCAGTAGATAGAGAAGTAGGTCCAGTGTGCAAAAAGAAGAGGTACCGCAGGCTGCTGCCTGATACCTGAGGGCAAGTCAGGAGACTTAAGCCCCACAGCAGAGGTCCCCATCTGGACTCAGCTCTGGCCCTACCAGCCCAGCCTGCAGTTCCTACCAGACTGAGGGTAACTTTCCTGGGGACCAGCTACCTCCCACCAGCTCACCAGCTTGCTGAAATCAGCTGTTATTGTTTGGCCGTTGCCTACTTTCTGCTGTTGAATAAAGAACTGTAAGTTGATTTTCACAACGTTGCCTCTGTCTGATCCCTGGATACGGCTGTTACCACCACGAGCTTCCCCATCCATTACCCAGGGACATATCTTACAGACACTCAGGGGTTTCCCCAGGGAGAAACCAGTACATCAGCCTCTCCCTCCATATTTCTTGCACACGCCACCTGCTGGAGACCTGCCAGGCTGTAGGACAGCCCTCCGGTCCCCATACCAAGCACGTGACATCAGCGTGCCCTAGGCCGCAACCGCCAGCCACTCCGGTATTCTGGGCCCTGGCTGCCTCCAGGTCATAAGAAGGCATGTGACAGATTTCCTTTAACAACTGTGATCGATGCCATCACAGGCTGTGGGTGTTACTAATGGGGGTTCTGGTCCGGGTACCAAACAGTTTTTTGAAATTCGGGTTCATCAGGGATCAAAATTTTAACAGGTGCACTCATCACTAGTCATGTGATACAATAGGTCATGGTGACCCCCTGTGAATCATGAGCCTTCATATTGTCTCAGACACCAAGCTCTCTTGATTAGGCAACAACACAAAGACTGCACTACATAGACTCGCCACAGTGGGAGCATATTACAGATACTGCTGATGGTTACAGCCTAGCATTTACACCTGTGTCTCTCTAGAAGGATATAGAGAAAAATATAATCACACTGTCCTCCCAGCAGGGAGACATCATGGTACAGTCTGTAGCTACCCATGTGATGCTCGACTGAGGGAGCATGGAATTGATATCAGACAACACAGATATATTGCAGTTGAGAAGGTGTCTAGTCAGAACATACAGCCAGAAGAACTGTTCTTCTATTTGGCATACTACAGACTGTCCCCAAGTTACATACAAGATAGGTTCCATAGGTTTGTTCTTAAGTTGAATATGTATGTAAGTCGAAACTGTATATTTTATAATTGTAGATCCAGGCAAAATTTAATTTTTTGCTGTAATGGGACCAAGGATTATCAATAAACCTTCATTACAGACACCTTACAGCTGATTATTGCAGTCTGGGACTATAGTAACATCCAGAGAGGCCACCAGAGGTCACAGTGGGCAGAGAGGTCCGTCTTTAACTAGGGGTCATCTGTAAGTTGGGTGTCCTTAAGTAGGGGACCACCTATAGAGTGTTTCTTTAATATTTGATAAATAATACACATACCGGTAATTACAGGCAGACTCGACACTCGACTTACAGACAACCCCTAGTTACAAACGGACCTCTGTATGTTGGAAATTCACTGTACTTTAGCCTTAGGCTACAATAATCAGCTGTAACAGTTATCACAGGTGTCTGTAATGAAGCTTTAGTGTGAATCCTGGTTCTTATGACGACCCAACTTTTGAAAAATCCAATTGTCACTTAGACACTACAATTATAAAATATACAGTTCCGACTTACATACAAATTCAACTTAAGAACAAACCTACAGAACTGATCTTGTACGTAACCCGGGGACTGCCTGTATATACAGTATATAATATTAACCGCAATTGTAACGTAACATTAAAATAGATTTGCACCAAAAAATCCAAAATATACGGCATGAAAAAAAAACTCGGCGTTCCAAATGATATATTACGGACGGCGGATTATCACAAATTCCCGGCCATTGTGTGTCACATTATAGGATTTTATTTATGGATTCTATATCCCTGATCCGTTACTATGTAACATGACTCTATTATCGCAGGGTTGATGGATTTCACATCTGTCATTTCTATGATGAATATTAGGAGGAATGAAGAAACATACATCACCCCCCCCCTCCATATAGCGACACATCAATGCGGATATATACTATATATTATGTATAGGGGGAGATGAGCCAGAGTGAAGGCAGACATGTGCGGCCTGTGGAGTCCGTGGCCACAACCCGTCTGAGATATGGAAATATGTGGAGATGGATGGAAGGCTGCATACATTACACATGCTCCCGTGTCGCGCGCGTCCTGACCTGCGCCATTTGTCATTGTGACATGATACGTTATGATGGATCGTCATGTGTGAGGAGAAATATGCCATTAGCACAAGGAATAGCAGCGCAGGACCCGGTCACATGTGTAATTACAACACTTTGTACATCGCCATGTATTGTGCCGGGAACATGCCCCCTCCGTATCCATCTCCACCACATCTCCAGGATTTAACCAGCGAGGCGCTGGGCTGAGCTCTCGTCATGTGGCTTATTCTGTACATGTCATCAGATTTTCTTGCATTCTTCTTCTTATTCATCAATTCCTGGCAACGTAATATCTGGTTGTGCGACTCCTGTCATCCATTACAATGAGGAATGAAGGGATAATAATATAATAGCTGACGCTATTGTACTGGAGTATCTAAGCCTATTATGTGTGATACACTCTCTGAGAACAGAACAGCAAGTACCCAGATCTATGTATATCTATCTATCTATCTATCTATCTATCTATCTATCTATCTATCTATCTATCTCTATCTATCTCTATCTATCTATCATATCTATATAACTCCTATCTATCTCATATCTATCTATTATATCTATCATCTATCTCATATCTATCGATCTATCTATCTATCTCATATCTATCTATCTCATATCTATCCAGGGTCGGACTGGGGTGCCTGGGGCCCACCAGAGAAATTTATCCTGGGGGCCCACCATACTGCTACTTGGAAATATTCCATATTTCACAGGAGTTAACAGTGGCCAAGGCATAAACATTAGGGATGTGATCGTCAGTGCTCAGAAGACTAGGCACTGACACTAAGGAAATAGTCTAGATAGTTAGTCAGTAATTACAGTCATTTTTACTTATCTTCAGATATCATCAGCTCCGTATGGTACATCTCCACACTGTGCAACTAAAAGTATCACAGTCACTACAATATAAAGTCACCTGGATAACAACTGTGCTCCTAAATGATATTTACCCATCACAACACAACTGACCACACGGTGCCCCCCACAAATATCAAATATACCCCCATAACAAAACCATACTGCCCCCTCTCCATAAATCAAATATTACATTGCAACCTCTCAGTATATTCAAATACACACTATAGCCCTTGAGTAAATAATACTGTACACCTAATAAATTAAATTGGACATCACTCCCATAAATAATGACATAATATATCATTTCCAATTAATCATTTATACAGTCTTATAGGGCTCCTACTTATTATGTTTTATATAATGCTCTCCTTAGTTATTCTTCTTCTATTGTGTTCTTCTTGAAATATTTTATATAAAAGTCCTAATAATTGTAATACTCCTATTGTGTGTATATGGGACCAGCACAGTACTACTACTCCTATCCTGTTAATATCGGTACAGTACACTACTACTACTACTATCCTGTATATATTGGTACAGTACATACTACTATTCCTATCCTGTACATATGGGCACAGCACAGTACTACTACTACTCCTATCCTGTATATATGAGACCAGCACAGTACTACTACTCCTATCCTGTATATATGAGACCAGCACAGTACTACTACTCCTATACTGTATATATGAGACCAACACAATACTACTACTCCTATCCTGTTAATATCGGTACAGTACACTACTACTATGCTGTATATATTGGTACAGTACATATTACTACTCCTATCCGGTACACATGGGCACAGCACAGTACTACTACTCCTATCCTTTATATATGGACTATTATATATTTTCCTCCTTAATATAAACCATCCTGCAATGGTTTCCCTTATAATTTATAGTACTGTAGTGCCCCCCTTAGTATATATCGCCCTGTAACGACCCCCCTCATTTCATATAGTCTTCTTCTGACCCTTTACTAGTTTATATACAGTCCTGCCATCCTTATTATATATTTAGTTTAGTAGCGCCCCTCTTGTAATTTTTAGTCATCATATAAAGGCCCCACATATTGGCACATTTTGAAAAGCCCCATAATAATTATTTCTGTTCCGGACTGTGAATAGCTAAAAAAATAATGAAACTCACTTACCTATAGCAGCGCTCCCGCGTCCTCTCTCCCCTGCTTTTCTCCGCTACACTGGGACTGTACGCTGAACAAGACGCGCGGTAGCGCGACTGCATCCTCACGCTGCCACGCATCAGGGGTCACAGTGCGACGCGCGCTGGGGAAAGTTCCCGGCGCGTCGCACGCACAGGGTCAATGGCAGGCCGGTGTGTTACAGCAGCAATTGGACTCGAGCGGCCGCTTATGGCCGCATCGAGTACCAATGCTTTCACTGGCAGGGGCCTCCGATGGGGATGGAGGCCCCTGCTGTAGCAGAGGTACCGGGGCCCACCGGAGGATGCACCGGTCCTCCGGCGGGCCAGTCCGAGCCTGTATCTATCTATCTCATATCTATCTATCTCATATCTATCTATCTCATATCTATCTCCTATCTATCTATCTATCTATCTCATATCTATCTATCTCATATCTATCTATCTAACATATCTATCTATCTCATATCTATCTATCTCATATCTATCTATTTCATATCTATCTCATATATGTATAAGAAAGAAATGGCAGCACTCCAATATAGTGAAGTTGCATTTCTCTGCTGCCATTTCTTTCTTTTTTATATCCATATGGATTTTCGTCACGTTGGCGTGCACCCTGATATTTCTCTTTGATGTTTTTGGCTGTGCTGATGTGGATTTTTGTAGTTTGTATCTCATATGTATTTATCTCATATCTATCTATCCATCTATCTCATATCTATCTATCCATCTGTCTCATATCTATCTCATATCTCTCTCATATCTATCTATCTATCTCATATCTATCTATCTATCCATATCTATCTATCCATCTATCTCATATCTCTCTCATATCTATCTATCTCATATCTATCTCATATCTCTCTCATATCTATCTATCTATCTCATATCTATCTATCTCATATCTATCTATCCATCTATCTCATATCTATCTCATATCTCTCTCATATCTATCATCTATCTATCTCATATCTATCTATCTATCCATATCTATCTATCCATCTATCTCATATCTCTCTCATATCTATCTATCTCATATCTATCTCATATCTCTCTCATATCTATCTATCTATCTCATATCTATCTATCTCATATCTATCTATCTCATATCTATCTCCTATCTATCTATCTCGTATCTATCTCATATCTATCTATCTATCTATCTATCTATCTATCTCATATCTATCTATCTCATATCTATCTATCTATCTATCTCATATCTATCTATTTAATATTTCTCTATCTCATATCCATCTATCACATATGTGTCTATCTATCCATCTCATATTTATCTATCTATCTATCTCATATCTATCACATATGTGTCTATCTATCTCATATCTATCTATCTATCTATATATCTCATATCCATCTATCACATATGTGTCTATCTATCTCATATTTATCTATCTAGCTCATATCCATCAATCTCATCTATTGATATTGTATATGACAATCAATCTCATATCTATTGATCAACTATATATCAATCTATTTATGTTATGTCAATTTATAATATATCTATCTATCTATCTCATATCTTCTTTCTTTCTTTCTATATTATAAGAACCAAGTGGATAATTTATTATCATGTCTTGTGAGCCTTAGGCTACATTCACACACATGTATGGGGGACATATATACGGCCGATATACACTCACCGGCCACTTTATTAGGTACACCATGCTAGTAATGGGTTGGACCCCCTTTTGCCTTCAGAACTGCCTCAATTCTTCGTGGCATAGATACAACAAGGTGCTGGAAGCTCCTCAGAGATTTTGGTCCAAATTGACATGATGGCATCACACAGTTGCCGCAGATTTGTCGGCTGCACATCCATGATGCGAATCTCCCGTTCCACCACATCCCAAAGATGCTCTATTGGATTGAGATCTGGTGACTGTGGAGGCCATTTGAGTCCAGTGACCTCATTGTCATGTTCAAGAAACCAGTCTGAGATGATTCCAGCTTTATGACATGGCGCATTATCCTGCTGAAAGTAGCCATCAGATGTTGGGTACATTGTGGTCATAAAGGGATGGACATGGTCAGCAACAATACTCAGGTAGGCTGTGGCATTGCAACGATGCTCAATTGGTACCAAGGGGCCCAAAGAGTGCCAAGAAAATATTCCCCACACCATGACACCACCACCACCAGCCTGAACCGTTGATACAAGGCAGGATGGATCCATGCTTTCATGTTGTTGACGCCAAATTCTGACTCTACCATCCGAATGTCGCAGCAAAATTCGAGACTCATCAGACCAGGCAACGTTTTTCCAATCTTCTACTGTCCAATTTCGATGAGCTTGTGCAAATTGTAGCCTCAGTTTCCTGTTCTTAGCTGAAAGGAGTGGCACCCGGTGTGGTCTTCTGCTGCTGTAGCCCATCTGCCTCAAAGTTCGACGTACTGTGCATTCAGAGATGCTCTTCTGCCTACCTTGGTTGTAACGGGTGGCAATTTGAGTCACTGTTGCCTTTCTATCAGCTCAAACCAGTCTGCCCATTCTCCTCTGACCTCTGGCATCAACAAGGCATTTCCGCCCACAGAACTGCCGCTCATTGGATGTTTTTTCTTTTTCGGGCCATTCTCTGTAAACCCTAGAGATGGTTGTGCGTGAAAATCCCAGTAGATCAGCAGTTTCTGAAATACTCAGACCAGCCCTTCTGGCACCAACAACCATGCCACGTTCAAAGGCCTCAAATCACCTTTCTTCCCCATACTGATGCTCGGTTTGAACTGCAGGAGATTGTCTTGACCATGTCTACATGCCTAAATGCACTGAGTTGCCGCCATGTGATTGGCTGATTAGAAATTAAGTGTTAACGAGCAGTTGGACAGGTGTACCTAATAAAGTGGCCGGTGAGTGTACGTCCCCCATACACTGCTATGGGCTCATGGCATCGTACGGGGCATCGTACCGCTCCATAGCCCGGGAAAAGATAGGACATGTCCTATCTTTTCCCGTATTACCTCGCCGTGGCCCATATGTTCCTATGGAGAGGGGCGGGGGTGAGCTGCGCTCACCTCCTCCTCCTCTCCTCGCGCGCTGCCGTATGCTCGCCGTGCTACGGTGCGGCGGGCAACGGCAGTGTGCATGTAGACTTACAAGCAATGCACCCTGGGTAAAGATATGCAAATAAGCTCTCCTCCAAAATGCTGCTGCTACCTATAAGCCACCTGCAACAGAACTATCACTATATTCCCTTCCGAGCATACTAGACTTAGGGGAAAGCTATGGCTAGACTTTAAGGGTTTGTGTAGGGGTCTTGGAGGGGGCGCTGCGGTCTATGAAGTGATATGGCGTGAGGCGTTTCTGACTGCGCCTGCACACTGCCTATAGCCAGGACCGTTCAGGACTTTTTGGGAAAAATTACAAAAGCCAAAAATAAACCTGTAATGTGAGAGATGAGCGATGTCTGGAGGAACCCGTAGACTTTCCTGCATGTGGATTATGGAGACGTATCCATGAGTCCTTCATCACAGAGGTGACAGATCTCCTGCTATCTGCGTATCAAGCGGCACATGCAATTATTTTCCAACCCCTCAAAATCACGAAATATTAAAGATGATGATGACAGGATGCCTGACAGCCGTCCAGAGCCGTTACCTAGAAGACGCCACAGACACATTTCATCTTCATTTGATTCTGCATTATTTTTTTCTGTGCTGTTCAAATAAAATCTCCGCAGCCGGCATTTTCCACGTTGGATTATAATTGGCCCGAAGGTTTTGTGGGCGCCGCAGCTCGAGGAGGGGGATAATGCTGACTTTATTGCTTTTTTCTTCCCCCCCAGTCTGGCTTTTATTATTTAAAAAAAAAAATTATAATAAAAAAATATAAGTCACAAAACAAAACAAAAATGCACATAGGAATAAATTACTCAGTTTTTTTCTATTACGAACAGAACCCTAATCATAATTTTATTAAATGTCAGATATAATTGGATTCCGCAGACATTTCGGGGTGTTTTTTTGGCGGTTTCTTGACGATTCGGCTGACACAGGGTATTGCAGGAGAAAAGCGACGCTTTTTAATAAATCATTCCCCGTAATGGACGGAAAGGTGCCTTGGCTAATGTCGGAAAAAAAAAATAAAGCAAAAGGTAATTTTGGGAAACTGCCAGTCTCGCCCAGAATGAGAAGAAAAAAAAAAATTACAATCAGAGCGGGAACATAGAGCTCAGGTATATTAGCCAAGTGAGGCGGACATCCAGGGAAGATTTTTTTTTTTTCCGCTTTTAAAAATCAAATCAAATGTAAAAAATGGGACACCTGTCGTGAGGCTTTTTCTACGGAAAAAATGTCATCCAGATTGCGTCGGGAAGAAAAAAAAGGTCACGTTACACCCAAAAGCTAAAACGTTCAGGATTGTACTGGAGAAAATTGACTGGAAGAGGTCGGGTTGCAGCAGAGTTCTTTGTGAAACCTGTGTCTTAATATCCAGCAAATTGAAAAAAAAAATTGTACATTCAAATTATGTTTGAAAAATGTTACTTTATAGAAATCAGAAGTCTAAATCAATCAAGTTCCAGAGTTTTATGAAAAGTTATGGACGACCATCTGAGGTCAACGACATTTGATTTTCAATTAATTCATGGACATTGGGGCACATTTTACGTACCCGGTCCCGTCGCGATCCCCGAGGTGCGTTCCTCGATGAGGATTCGGAGCTGCCGCGATTCACTAAGATTGTGCGCCCGATATCCTGCATGTGTCACTTCCCCGGTCAGGTCCACCGGAGTTCACCATCTTCTTCCCGGTGCATGTGAGTCATGTCTTGAGACACAATTTGAAATGTTAAATCCCGCACGCTGTCCGAATCCGTCGGATCGTCTGAAACCCGCCACCCGATTTGTGTCACGTGAAAGCCGACGCGATTGCGCAAAATTTGTTTGCGTGCACAAAAAAACCCTGTTTAAATGTGGCGCAAAATGAAAAAAGTCGGGAAACCCGATGGAAATGCGGTCAGCGGACCCTTAGTGAATGTGCCCCAGTTTGTCAAAGTGACAACCAGTTCAGGAAAAGTTGGACTTTTAAGCCAAAGAAGAGCTCCCAGACCTTGAACAGAAGTAAAGGAAAGTACCGTTTGGTAGTGCCGCCTAACCCGGACATGTTGCTTGATGAGCTGCAGATCAGGCAGTTTTATGCCCCTAGCAACTAGGCATGGCTGTGATTGGCCAGGTGTGTCCACCTAGCCAATGAGAGCCATGCCTATTAGCATGAACCTAAAGTTCAGGTCCGCTCACCACTCATCTCTACTGCTGACCATCCAGAGACCTCAGAGGGAAGGTGGTTGTCCTCCCAAAATCATCTAGCTCAGTGGTGGCGAACCTATGGCACAGGTGCCAGAGGTGGCACTCAAAGATTTTCTGTGGGCACCCAGGTCTTCACCCCAACACATAGTTTGCAAGATAGAACTCAAGGCTTTCCCCTGTGGTCCAATACAGCCCAAGACATGCCATGCTCAGCAACATCCTTGGCTACAGGAGGAGCAAGAAGGTGTGGATAGAGATGGAAAGTCATTGGCGCTTTTGCTCTGGGTCCCCTGATTCTTTGTCTTCAGGAGATCCTGGAGGGAAGCTACAATCCAAATTTCTTCATCATCTTTCTAATGTATTGGTGAACTGAGGAGATCAATACGATTAAAACCTGTGATACAGCAGGGATCAATAAGTTACTTTTAAATTGTCATGTTAGCATTTTGCAACATAAGTGGCTTTGGGTTGTAGCTTGGGCACTCTGTCTCCAAAAGGTTCGCCATCACTGATCTAGCTAAACCGCCTTTCACAAAGGCAGAAGGACGACTCAAAATTCTTTTCTTTTTTCATTATTTTAATTTTATTCCATGAGGTTCTATATTAGACATTCAGAACATGGCATTTTTGCATCACTGCATTTAAACCTTCATATTTTGCCCAATAACTTCTTAGAAACATATTTTATGGAAAGATAATTCCTATCATTTTTTAAACAAAATTTAGTGCATATATTTTTAAATACCACAAGATGATGTAACAGCCTCACTCTACACAATGGAAAGGCTTTCACAAACTTTTAGATTGTAGTGTCTATGAGAGCTAATGCCATTTAGCCGACAAGGGCAATTCGGAGGACTGGTACTGATGGTGAGGGAGAAGGTCAAGCTGGGTATGAGTGATCCAACTCATCCCAAAAGTGCTTGTAGTAGTCAAGGTCAGGGCTTTTTGTAGTCACTTGAGTTCCTCCATGCCAAATTCATCACTTAGCCATGTCTTTATGGAGCTACGGCACACAATAATGCAGAAGCAGGAAATGCCCTTCCCCAAATCATTACCTTAAATGGGGAGTTTTCAAGAATGACTTTGCCTGCTACAGTGTTGATTCTACCTTTTACTGTCTACAACAAGTATGGGGATGTAGACCCACAGTGTTCCTTACAACATTGAGACACAGGTTGCTGGGTCTTGGAGTAGTCACTAATGTGAAGCACCAAATGTCAGACAGTCCCGGTTTAGGCAGGCAAAGGTCAGGCAGCATCCAGTGCCAAAACTGAAGGTCAAGGCAGGTAGCAAATAGTTACAATCAAAAGAGAACCCCAGTGAAACCCACTTCAGGAAAAGTTGGTAGAGGGAAGGTGGATGACCTCCCAAGGTCAACTAGCTGAAACGTTTTCATTAATTTCAGAAGGACAACCTATCAAGACAACATTTGGAAACCTTCCGAGGTCCTCTGCTATAGTCAGTGGTGCTATGGCCCGATATTCCTACCCAGTGTATAGGAACTATTCCCTAGCCTGAAGGTCTGACTCTTCCCAGTCTAATTAAGTTTGAACAAGGTGAGTAGGATAAATCCCCAAATTGGGATTTTTTACAATACAAAACCTTTAAGAAATTCTTTATACATAATATAATAACTGCGGCAGGCAGATATGGATCTGTGTCAGGTCAAGACTAGATCCTCACCAAACAAAGCACATGGTCAAAGATCAGACTAAGGCTACATTCACACGACCGTATGATTTCTCCAGTCCCGTATTTACGGGCCGTATATACGTGACGTTTTTCATCCGTACGCAGCACGTATGTAACCCGTATTTTATACGTCCCCATAGACTTCTAGGGCATACGGAACTGAAATACGGGAGAAAATAGGACATGCTCTATATTTTTATACGGCCAGTGTACGGTACGGTACGGAACGGAGTTAACAACAGCAATATAAATGGTCAGACGTATTGTCCATTGAAATGAATGTGGCCTTATGTAATCCGTAAAAAAGCGGTACAGTACGGTACGGATACGGACGTTTTCATACGTCCATGTGAATGTAGCCTAAGAGTCATAGTATGGAGATGGGGTCAAAGACAGGAATTCAGATAAAGGTTCAGTACAGCACATCTATTCACAGGACACAAGGAAGGTAAAGGTGTCCTTTATAACCAGGAAAGCTGTTTGCTAATTAAAGGGGGACACATTAGGAACCGGCACAGGTCCTTTAAAACTTTTGGACTTAGCAAGAGCACCTCAGAACCTAGGAGCCACAAGCAAATGACATGGAGATGGAAGCTAACAGTGAGGGACTCAGGATAGGAGTCCACGAGGACAGCAGCTCCTTTGACAGCCAAAGTTTGTAAACTTCTGGTCTACACACACAAAAAATCATGCTTTTCTTTTAAAGTCATAGACAGATTTCCTCTTTAAGCTTTAGATGACAACAGTAAGGAACGAGCATACAATAATCAGATGATTTGTGCAGTATAGGATGCGTCTAGCTCAGGTGAACACCTGATGAAGTTCCCGGAGGGACCAGAATGTTCAGACGTTCCAGTGGTTTATAGAACACACAAGCAAAAGAATTGATTGTTCTATTTTTGCTGCGTGTATCTCAGTACATACATAAAGCAGCTTTTTATAGAAATACCCAAACTCTTTGAGCTCACAAAGTTCTAACAATATTACTCTGGACATGACAATTTCTGAAAATACAAAAAATGAGGATGACTCCAGGTTCTTCACTGGTATTAAAGGTGTTGTCGAGCCCTTAAAAACAGTAATTGTTGGTTCTACTGGTTCTTCTTCTGATCTCTTCATGTTTAGCCCTGATGTTGTGACCTCCATTGTGTAGACTGCTACCAGTAATTGGCCACATGTTCATGTGTATACACAACTGTGTGCCAGGACAAATAGACATCAAGGCGACCCAGAAAATGGCAGCATTGGATGAGATTTGTTGGTTCTACAGGTTCTTCTTCCAATCTCATCATGTTTAGCCCTGATGTTGTGACCTCCATTGTGTAGACTGCTGCCAGTAATTGGTCGCATGTTCATGTGTATACACTACTGTGTGCCAGGACAAATTGACGTTAAAGCGACCCAGAAAATGGCAGCGTTGGACGAGATGAATTGGCGAAACTTCTAAGAAGACCTCCTCTTTGAGTAGATCAACCACCCACCCGGCTTATAGTTCCTGTTCTATATCTTTAGTTCCAACTTCTATTGGACAACCCTAGAAGACTACTGTACGAAGTAGTTTTGAGTTTTTAACTCAAAGCTTTTTCATTCAGATGTAATCCTTGGCCGAGAGGTCACACATAGAACGAAGTGACGTCAACACTTTCCGAACCTCTGAAGGTTATGGAGTCCAATTACCGTAGTTCTTCAAAAATCTCTATGCTCCAGTTACAGCATCAACATGAATCTAAGTATTGGGAAAAAACTGAAGATTTCTGCCTGAGCTAACTACCTGCTGAATTATTGAAACCCAAATTATAAAACGTCTGGGTTCAGGTTATAAGAAATGCCTGGTACCACAATGGTAATGAAAACTTCCCGGGTGCAATCATTCATAATCCTCTGTTATCTCATTTACAGGGAGAGAGGTCAGGCTCCATGTTATAATATTAGATTGGTTGGGGATTGTGCGGCCTGCGATTGTCTGTCATCATTCTGCTGGAGTAAGGCAGAGGTTAATAATATCAGGCACGGAGCCTTAGCCTTTAGCCAATGCTTATGAGAATATATAATGGCAGTAAATGGAAGAGTCGGAAAAATTTGTAACTAATGATTTACATTTCTATTTCAGACTCTGAAATTTATGGCTCGGATAAATGTTTGTTCCCGGGCATATTCTTTATGTAGCAAATTTTAAGTATGATGAAACAGGAAAGAGGTGGAGGGGCTGTTGCAGGAGACTGATCTGGGGCCGATGTAGCACATGCTAAAGGGTCGGAGTCCAAGATGATAAAGGGACACAAGCAAGTTCTTCCTTGCGAGGATGGAAAGGATCAGTGTTGAGCTGGAGCTACTTGTTCCACCAGATAAAATAACTGTAGGGGTCCACTCTTCAGCATTCCCTAGCAATAAACCCAGGTACCCTCTTACCTATTGGACAGTCTATCGTTGGTACTCTGGTAGAATACCTATAGAGTTCAAAAGGCCAGTTCAGGTGTAGAAATGCCCCGAAGGCTCAGTGCAGCGCTGACTCCCAGAGGATTTATCTGGAGCCCGTAGTGTAATTATAAATCCATCCAGCAAGGGCTGCTCCAGGTCGCAGTAGGCCCCTGGGTGACAGAACCTCAGTGGGCCCCTTTGCAGAGAAATCACGTGGCCGAATAAAAAATTCTGAAACTAAAACAGTCTCCTGTTCCCTAAAATATTCACTAAGTGAACAGGACACTTATCAAACAGCCCCCTCTTGGTTATTTTATACAAGCACCCCTCACACCCTATGAATTCATTAGATATAGCCCCCCTCACCCCCATAAATTTATCCAGCCCTATAAGGCCGACCCCAGCAGCTCTGGGCCCCGGCACTTGCCCAGGTATACCCAGCGCTGGTGCCGGCCCTGCCGGCATTTTGTGCCAGTGTACAATAAATAAGCCCAATGGTCACCATTTATAGTAGATCACAGTGTGGGCGGCTGCCTGAGGTCAATGGCTCAACAACCCACCAAGTCTGACCAGCATAGAAAAGAGTAGAGGGGTACATTTTTCATACTGTTCAATGTCTTATCTGATAACCGAACGGCCCTCCAAGTTTTCCTCCCATAGAGTTAATAGTCAATCTGCTCCTTGTGAAAGGGACTTTCATTTTTATTGTTGCTATGGTAATGAGCTTGGGGATAAAGGAAGGGCCTAAAGTGTCCGCGAAGAAGAAGATATGCCGGATATGTTTGGACTCTTTATAATGTAAGGGATGACAGATAAGTAAATCCTTTTCACAAAACTTACAAACAATCATTGGTTCCTTTGAAGTGAAGATCTGAACCAGAGTTTCCCAAATTGCCGTATTCAAAGGAAGAACTAAACAATATTCTGGGGATACTATTCAGAATTCAATTTACCATAAAAGACTAAAAAGGAAACAGCTACTTACTCTAAACAGAGCGATGGCGGCCGCGCCTCACCTCCGTAAGAAGCGTGTTGGATAATCCTATTATGGAGAATATGATTCAGAACGGCTTTGATATTTTCTAGTGTGACTGTAAAATGGATTACCACTGGTACAGAGGCTCCTCGGTGGCCCCTCATCCGCAGATATGAGACACAACCTCTCAATGGCTTCGCATTTCTCGAATGCGCTAAACAGAAGGGAAGATGAATGGCGATAGATAGATTTTATGTTCTGCGGTTACAATTGTCCCAAAACAGGCGCAGAAACATTCATTTTCTCAGGTTGGACGAGGATCAACTTGTTCTTTCTTTCATTACAGAAGCTTTTATGCCGCAAATCTCCCTCCGGCGCTCACATTCTTTTTACTTTCTCTTAAATAAAACTTAGAAAATAGAATGTTAAAAAATGTAGTAAAAAGGAGAAAAACTAAATCATATATAAACCCACATGTATATATTGTAAAGGGATTTGGTTGACGTGTCCTGACAAAAATGTAGACAAAAAGTAAACTTTTATTACAGGAATCAGTTAACACACAGAGTGCTGAAAATCAGTTCCGGTCCCCATGGGGCTCACAATCTAATCATCCTACCAGTATGTTTTGGAGTGTGGGAGGAAACCGGAGGACACGGAGGAAACCCATGCAAACACGGAGATAACATAAAACTCTCTGCAGATGTTGACCTGGATGGGACTTGCACCCAGGTCCCTAGCGCTGCAAATCTGCAGTGCGAACCACCGAGCCTCCATGCTGCCCATTTGTCCATCCAGTGTTTGCTATTGGCCCTGGAGAGATGTGTAACCATGCCTTTGTGTATGTTGCTAGTAGCAGCAGAACTGTGATATATGCAGTGACGGATCGGAAGGCCCACTAGTGAAATTGACTCCATGGGCTGATTTACGATACTACCTTTTCCAGGGAAAGAGCATCTTTTGTTTCTGTGATGCCCATGTGATAATTTACTAACCAATGAACTATCCTTTGTGACGCAAATAAAGCATGTCACATCTGCCTAGCCTTACATCGCTGCTCCACAGAGAGATATCATACCATACTTCTGTCTTGGTGTGATTTCTTTGAGCTCACTCAGTGGAATTTATTAACAATTAGAGAACCTGAGGTTGTGTAAACAGGGGCAGAACTCGACACCTGCATCTGGTGTGTAGCATCAAGTCATTTCCTAACATGGTAAAACACATGTAGCTACTTACCGAGTGTAAAGGTTTGGATATAACCACATCTGGGTTCACAGAGGAGTTATCCTGGATTCATTTGATGTGCATTTCAAAATTCAATTCAATCTCATCTTGTGAACACACCCTTAAAGTCAGGACCTCTTATTAAAATCAGGGGGCCCCCTCATCTTCCCTTCATATTATGGCTTCCCTCATATTGTACCCCCAACCAATTTCTTCCCTCAAATCTCCCCTTTTTCATGTGGCCTTCTCTCACCTCCTCCTCATTTTGTGGCCCCGATTATATCCCCCCTCTTATTTATGGGGCGCCGTTTGTTCACAGTGCATTTTGTGACACAGAATCCATTTTGTAAGCACAGAATAATTTTGTGTTCACAAAATATTCTGCTTGAAGACAAAATACATTACACTTGCACAAAACTACACATCTACTTTTAGTGAACACCAAATTTATTTTGTGCTTACATAATAGATTATGTGAACAAAAAAACGATTTTGTGTTTACAGAATAATTTTTTGTGACACAGAATTAAATTTTGTAGACACAAAACTTGTCCTGTGACACAGATTTTTTATTTTGTGGCACAGAATAATTTTTTTTTACAAAATGACTTTTGTATAAGAGTCTTTTCAAAATTACATTTCTGTACTACAAAATGCCATTCTGTGAGACAAAACTCTTTTTGTGTACAACAAAAACTATTTCTGTGATACAAAATATCATTTTGTGTAACAGAATTCTACTTCTGTACTACAAAATACCATTCTGTGCGACAAAATTCTACTTCTGTACTACAAAGTGCCATTCTGTGTGACAGAATTTTACTTCTGTACTACAAAATACTATTCTGTGCGATTTTATTTTACGTTTATTTTTTTCATAACTCAGCGTCATCTCATCTGGCATAGTAGTGTGCTTTAATACTTGGCTAGAAAATAGCCATAGGAGAATCCAAACGGCTTACTTACGCCTACAGTAGCGTTACATATATTTGATTTCTGGTTGATCTGCTGGTGGCTGTAGTTGTTGCAGTGCATCTACTAGCAAATTGTGAGCAATTTGGAGTGAGACTTGCGACCACTGTGTTTTGCGCTTAGTGACGCACATATCCATCGCAAAGACCGAAGTGGGAAAATTTATTAGGGCCCGGGGTTGGATTTCAATTAGGCACAGTCTGCCATTTCCTTTTTTATTTTACGTTTATTTTTTTCATAACTCAGCGTCATCTCATCTATAATTTCCAATCTCCACCAGGTGAAGGAAGCTCAACCTGAATAATTTATCCACTCCTCCTCCTCCTCATTTTCCTCCTTCTCCTCCTCTTTGTACAGTAAAGCAGAGGAAAATGGCTATTTTTTGACAGGGCCCACTGGCTCTTGCTATACATATCCCAAACTTATAAGAACGCTACTACACTTGATCTTATACAAAAGGTTCTTAGGAGTGCTGTTTGGGGAGTAGCCTAGAGACAGGGGCTTGGATTGGCGAAAGCTCGCCTGGCAGCGGAGCGCCAGCTCCATGCGCATCATGCGCTTCTTGCGCATCTGTTTACATTCCCTTCACCCGCCATATCCCAAACTTATAAGAACGCTACTACACTTAACTTGGTGCAGGCTGGGACCGAGTCTGACCCTGGGGCTGGTCATATACTGCCGACGCAGAGGATTGCGGGGCTGTAGCCCCCTCTCATCTCCTCCTCTTATTGTGGCCCCCTCTCATATGCCCTCTCTTATTATGGGCCCCTCTCATCTTCCCCTTTTATTATGGCCCTTCTCATCTCTCCTTACTTATTATGGGGCCCCTTTTATATGCCTCTCTTATTGGGGGCACTTTCATCTCCCCTCTTTTTTTTGTTGTATTTGTGTACAGCATTCACTATACCATCTATAACAAACATGACAACAGGTGAAAGCTCCTCTGGATACTCATGTGAATACGGCCTAATATCAGATGTGACAAAATACACCATCAGTAGTGGCTTTTCCCATGACACCATCTGCAGAGTTTTCTGCTGACGTCCTCCAGCCTTCTCCTAAGCGTCATTACCTCTTCATGTATTTAGAATTTAGCAACGTTGCGATACGGCGTCTCCAATGACTTTTCACAAATGTCGTTTTTGCAGTTTTTTTTTTTTTTTTGCTATTTTCCTTTTATTACTATACCACAAGTGAGCAAACAAACTGGAATGAAGCAATTTGCTCCCTGACGGACGAGTAAATTATTGACTAGATGTCGTTGTATCTCTGCAGCATCTTGTGGTCTTTAAATCTCTCCTGATGTTCCAATCATTTTGTTTTATGGAGAATAAGACCAAAAATTTATGGAAGTTGAAGTTTTATCAAGTTTTGAGTAACTATTGCTGTGAGCGAGAACAATGTAACTTTTTATGGGGGCGGGGAGTGAAGGTGCATGGACTGCGGTGGACCTGGCTCCTAGTGCTGTAGCAGCCCATCTGCCCATGATTTATAGGGAACCTGTCACCACCCATAACCCTCTACAACCCCCAAGTATTACCCTGTAGCACATTTTATAAGTCTTTCACCAGCAACCTGAGCTGGATGACTCATACACAGCAGCTGGGGGATTGTGCAGCGATTGATTACTTCTGCCTGTCAGGGACAACACAGTGATTATATCATCCTCTGGTGCAGCCACAGGAGTGATAGAGCCTCATTATCATAATTTTAGAATTGTTTTTGTAGTAAAAAACACTCGGTGTATTGGTGCCACCATTTTTCTAAAAAGCAGATTTATTCACAAGAAGGTAGGTAGGTCCACCATACAGCGAAGCTACCCCGCCTCCTCTTATCCCTTCACACCCCTAATTTACCCCCCTACTCAATGACATGGCCCTCTTT
This sequence comes from Engystomops pustulosus, assembly GCA_019512145.1. Taxonomy (NCBI): domain Eukaryota; kingdom Metazoa; phylum Chordata; class Amphibia; order Anura; family Leptodactylidae; genus Engystomops; species Engystomops pustulosus. The sequence goes on from CM033645.1 coordinate 3,214,482, forward strand.
TGGTGCTAAGGTCTCGGGCATGTGCAGGCCAGCTCAATTCTTCAAAGTTCTCTAGATCTCTGCTTGCTGTCATTCTATAGAAAACTTTTATGTTTACTTCCAGTAGACGGGAATCTGGTCATGGTCATGTTTCTGTTCACTGGAAATAAACAATGAAGCTTCTGATAGAAGGACAGCAAGCAGAGATCTAGAAAATCGTGATGAAAGGATATAAAAATTGTATAACTTTTCATTATACAAACAATAACATTTATTGGCTGAAATGGAAACACCCCTTTAAGTTAGAGGATTCTCCGCAGGGTATGTGACCTTCGTGGTGCTTAAGGTTGGGTAAGGACCTGTGAGATATTTAAACTTTAAAAAAAAAAAAATCATCAACAAAATGATTTCTAGATTCTAGTTTTAAAAGTTTGGTCTTTATACCTATAAAGAAGACTTTTCACCCCCTTAAGCAGTCCTTTCATTGGCTCTTCTCTACTGCAAAGCTTGAATTCTTTCGTACTCGCCACCGTCCCATAGTAATCCAGGTTATTAGTTTAGGCTCTTTACTGTGGGTGGTCTTGGGCTGCTGCAGCTTCCTGATCTGTCCAGACAGTACTAATCAACCTGAGCTGGATGACTCATACACAGCAGCTGGGGGATTGTGCAGCGATTGATTACTTCTGCCTGTCAGGGACAACACAGTGATTACATCATCTTCTGGAGCAGTGCATAATTAGGGTAAGAGGAGAATCGCCGGAGCAGCCACAGGAGCGACAGAGCCTCATTATCATAATTTTATAATAGTTTTTTTCAGTGAAAACCACTCGGTTCAGGGAATAAATAAGATATGTGCAGCTGGGGGATTGTGCAGTGATTGATAACTTCTGCCTGTCAGGGACAACACAGTGATTACATCATCCTCTGGTGCAGCCACAGGAACGACAGAGCCTCATTATCATAATTTTATAATTTTTTTCAGTGAAAACCACTCGGTTCAGGAAATGAACAAGATATGTTTCTGCTCACAATGCATAAAAACGAATGGTAGATTTCCTTTAATAACATGCACATATAATAGAAGGCGCAGGATTCAGTCTTTTCTCATGTGTGGCACTCAGGATTAAATAATGACTCCCCCATCTTTCCCCTGACACCGCCGCATTGTTACACGCATTATCACGATTGCTTTATTTGCAGTTTTTGAAACATTTGGTAATAATGTACAACTTTTCTCTCCGATCTTACAGTCTAATCTGTAACAATTGTTTTCTTATGGAAAAGTCGTTTTACTTCTGTGAACTCCAGTCAGCATTAAACAATAATTACAGGCGGTAGCGAGCTGATGGCGGCGCACAATACGGCATTATTTATGGTGGGGGGGGGGCTAGGTGCGGGCGTATAACAGGCTTTATTCTAGGAAGCAATTACCCGGTATTGTAGCCTCTATTTATTTACATACAAGGTACGAGGCTGTTGTGCGTCTACGTAGATCTGTAATTGCGAATGGTTATTGTAAGGATGTGAGGAATGAAGAGATCGAAGACAATCCCCGGAGATGAAGCTGCCACTGCCGTAAGACGACTCTACGTAAAAAAAAATATGAAATTATTGTGTTATTAAATAGATACATTAGTTCCGGAATTCTACATGTCCTTATACTAACCAAGACTCCTGAATATCTGATATTGCAGCCATCCAGGACCATCCCGGGCCATCCTGGACCTTCTTCTTGGTCTTCTTCTCCCTCAGTAAGACGCACAATCATATACTAAATACTGATAGCTCCGCACATCGCGCTCCTACACACCGCCTACACTTCCTAATAATCAGAAAAATTCACTTTCCTAGTAAAAAGTTCTCTCTTTCTCTCTCTTAGGGAGATGGCAGATAAATGTATTGCTTAAAGGGGTTGTCCGAGACTGTATAAAAAAAACATTGGTGGCCGGAAGTCGGATCCTTATCAAAATCAATATGTACTTACCTCCCGGCGTACGTGAATGGACACGGAAGCAGCGCTGCATTTAGCTTCCCGGCCGGTCATGGTGGCAGGCCACGCCTACCCGTCCTTATTTCGAGCGTTGTATCATGCAGGATGAGTGGACGTGGCGGTCACCTCAGCTGGCCGGCAGCTGGATGCAGAGCGGCTTCTGTGCCCCCATTTCTTTACATGGGGCCCAGACCCCATGGGATGCTGGGAAGCAAGTAGATGTTTATTTTTTTAAGCAGCCCCCTCCTGGCCACCATTGTTTTTTTAAACAGTCTTGGTCAACCCCTTTAACAAAGCCCATTATTTTGAAAGGGAATTGGTTCACAGTTTTGACCATTTTCAGTTTTGACAGTGTTAGGTGTTGGCATTGAAGAGATTTTTAATCATAAATTTATGTATGTAGTTAGTTTCAGCAGGACTGTGAAAAATAAACTTTTTAACTAGCTCCAGCAAGAACGTGTCTATCAACCTGAAGAGCTTTCTACTCCAAGCATGGGGGGAGGGGCTGTGAAGAAGCTAAGTGCACAGAGCAGAAAGCTCTTCAGGGTAGTCAGATTGCACAAAGCCCTTGTAGAAGATGTTACTGCTACTAACAACACACTCAAAGGTTCTAAAGAGACAGTCCTTACCACTGGGTGCAGAGTGCATCGAGTACAGGAGTGAGAGGACTCTTGGAGAATCTGCAATCCTGGAATATCAATCCACATTTCACAGTCCTGCTACTACTAACAACATAGAGAAGGGTATGATTACGCTCCAAGTACATTACCTAACAATGACCAATGAGAGTACAGAGCAAAGGAGTATGAGGACACGCCCCTCACTCCACTAGGAAAAGCTACAATCCTGGAATATAAATCCATATTTCACAGTCCTGCTGCTACTAACAACATACAGAAAGGTATGATTACACAGCTCTTTAGGTACCTTACCTAACACTGGCCGATGAGAGTACAGAGCACAGCAGTGTGATGACACGCCCCTCACTCCACTAGGAAAAGCTACAATCCTGGAATATAAATCCAGATTTCACAGTCCTGCTTCTACTAAAAACACACACAAAGCTATGAATACACATCTTTCTAGGGACAGTACCTATCACGGGCTACAGTAAACCATCATTGTAGTCATCACGGTCTATAAGTTCTCAGTAAATGAAGTGTGCACTACTAACTCCAAAATCACTCCATACGTAAAACCATTTTGTAGGGAAATTTATGACCTAAAAACTATAGGCTAACCTGCACTGTAACCTATAAATTCTGTTTTTATATCTCTACACATGGACTTCTCAGTGCACCAGGGGCGGGACTGTACAGAGGTGCTCCGGTTTTCTTCTTTCTATGGTGCTCAGTGCTATCCAGAAGTCATAGAAACAATTGTGCCACCCCCTATATACATGACTTTTTATGTTGGGATTGGGTGGGCACTCACGTTGTCCCCCCAGCTCCTTGTCCCCCCGGCCACTGAGCCCTCATAGTTTTTTAATGCCTGAGCTCTAACTTATGATATGCAAACCTGTTCTGCATTCCTCTGCATTCCCTGTTCTGCATTCCTCTATTTACCTCCACCCATCCTCACCCTGGTCAGTCCGTCCCTTCGGCCTCCTACATCAGTGTCTCTTGATCATTCTGACTCAGTCACCAAAATGAGATTACTCCTGAGGTAGTGACTCGGTGGTCCCCTGCAGCTAAGTCCATATTCCAGTATGAGGGTTAAAGGGTGAATACCAGGGGACTCACCCATATCAGTTTAGTTGCACAATGGGACCACATCCACATATAGATCCTATTGTTTGAGTGATGTTTGATGTTTCCTTTACTTGTACCCTCTGAATTGTACGGATCTGTGCAGTTTTCTGCTGTTGTGCCGTATAAAAAAAAGACTATGATTACGAGGCAGCATATTGCGGCACATTTCCATCAAGTCCCGAGTGCACATTAAAAGATAAAAAGCTTCAGAGTTTTAATATATAAAGTCCCATTTCCATACGACTGAAGGTGATGCACCAGGTGCTCCCGACCCGGAGATGTGACGACTTGTCCTCCTATGACAGGTGCGGAGGCAATCGAGATTCAGCAACGCGTTCCGTGGACGCTCCGGCATCGGGCTCACATACGCACAACATCCTGACGGACAATTCCATAATGGTTTTTCAATTTAATTAAACTGACAAAACATCAAATACAATAGTTGTGCGGATAAGCGAAGTTCCGCCACCATGCGCCTCCGCGTCCCGCCGTAGGATGCGGAGTCTTGTTACACATCACTGCCAAAGCTATTATTGTTTGCACGTTTTTTTTTTTCCTATTGTTTTTCTCCCAAGATGGGACGAGATATTTGTTTTTCAGTGAATTTATGCAAAAGTGACAGATGCCGTCATGTATCTATGCCAGAACTGTTTGGCTGTGAAACTTATGTGAGATCCTATAGGAGAGGAACTCGTATTCACGCCAAACAAAACTTATTGTTCTGATATAACGTAAAGGGATTCTATTACAGGGGATGAAAGACAATAAAAATAGCAAATATTGCCTCAAAATGTTGTTGTGGTTCCAGACCCCAGAAGGGTTCGCAAGGTCAATTAATTATCGTTTTTAAGGCATTCCCTGAAGGCACGGGTTTTGGGAGGTGCAGAAAGTGAGTTAGAGTTGTCCACACAACCCCGGTATGGCGCAACACTCGCCCACAACCCTGAACGGCTGAAAGATTGATATAAGCCCGGTCCATAACAGGAATATATTAGGTTAGAAGCCAGAAGGATAGTAGGGTTAGACGGTATATAACCAAAATACGGACATGGGGATTCGTGGATCTAGATAAAAGACTCTTTTGACTTGTGGTTCAGGTCAAGTGTATAAAACCCGACATCAGATGGGCTCCATTTGACAATTGTGCATCAAATCAGATTTAGGGGAAGCAGGTCTCCACAGCTATTCCACTATGTGGAAGTTGTTATAGTCATAAAAGTAAATAAATACATGGCGTCCTCGGCGGGCACCCAAAGGTGCACGGGAGAGGAGGAGGGAGTGAGCGCTGCTCGCCCCCGCCCCTCTCCATAGAAAATAGTAGCCGCACGCCCGTTGATACGGCCAAAGATAGAGAAGGCTATATCCTTTTGCGGCTATGGCTCAGAACAGTGAGTGCTTGTTGAGCTCACTGTACCGAGGCAGTGCGCCTTTGCCGTCTATGGGGGACATATGTAGCTTTTGGCTGCACATACGTCCCCCTGACTGTCATTGTCGGCCATGAGCCCTTAACTGATTCCAGTCCTTTACAATATTTATTGAAAAGTAACAACCATAAAATTCAAACACTAGTAGCATTGTCAATAGACATATAGGGGCTCATTTACTAAGGGTCCGAGGGACGCTATTCCGTTAGGTTTCCCGAATATTTCCATTGTGCGCCGAATTGCACCTGGTTTTTGGCGCACACGATCGGATTGTGGCAGATCCGCGCTTGCTTGCATGCGACAGAAATCGGGCGGGGTGTGTGGCCGTAGGGCATTGTGTCGCAAGACAACACTCACATGGACCGGGAAGAAGAAGGTGAATCCGGCAGACCTCAGCGCAGAAGCGACGGAAGCAGGAACTGGGACGCACAGGCTTAGTGAATCGCAGCAGACCTGAATCCACGTTGGACAATGCACGTTTGAGTCCAACACTATATTTTGCTTTGGGATCCTGTAGCACCTCCTAATAGATAAGGCCTCATTATACCAAACACCATGTCCCAAATAGTGAAGTTTCTCTCAGTAGTCCGGGAGCGTCTTGGATAATCCTTCCCTCGGTCCGCACTATGATATAAGGAAACCCTGCTGCTTCTATGAAGTATTCCGGCCTCCTCCATTCCCTGGGTAATAGATCAGCGCGTGTGGCGCCGGTTACTTGTACAGCGGTAGCCGCGGCACCATGACCTTTCATATTGGAACAACTTGGTCCTAATAAGAGGCTTGTGTGTCAGATAAAGATGTATCCCCTCTGTGTATCTGCTGACACCAGGAATGTTCACACTCCCCTTCTATTAACTGCTGATGTAATTCTCAGGGATCAGGCGAAAATATCCTCAATGTCCAAACTGGATGAGGATAAAGACGAGCTACGTGACCGCGCCACAGTACAGAGAGCACAGTACAGAGAGCACAGTAATCCTGGTTGTAGGCTCCCGAAAAACTTGTTAGCCCCTACACATGTCCATACTGAGCCCCCAATCTTATATGCCAGCCCTTCTTTTCATGTGAACCCATCACCGCCATCACACAACTGCTATGACTCTCGTCACTGTCCCTGTTACCAATTATCTACACTTTTACCTGTCACCAGGAATGTCATATGTAACTTGGTTCCAGAAGACAAATATTCCTTTTTTTTACAGCCCCTTGTGTTGTTTATTAACCCTGCTTTAAGCTAAAAATAGTTCCTCTCGGATCTCCATAAAATCAGAGTTCTCTATGGGAACCCGTCACTACCTGTATTTGTGAAAAATGTGGTTCCCTTTAAATTCACAATTTCTAAAGATGTTCCCAGTGATGATAATATTTGAAGCCCTAATAGAGACCATTACATGTACAAAAATTGGATTTACCTAACTTGCCACAACAGACATTAGTGACAGCCACGTCCGAATCAAATTTTTTAGACAGTTGAATAAAAGACGTATAAATCCAGACAAAAGACAAACACATCACATCGAGGTAAAACCTGAAGTATCTTCCAGCTTCTGACTCCTGTAAATTTAATGCGCTCCCTAAAGGACGTGGAGTGTTTGTAAGGACTCTTCAGCTATTCATGGAGGTTTACAATAGAATATGAGATGATGTCTTTATGTTGGTTTAGCTTTTTATGCTGAGAAGAAGCCTTCAAGAATAGAAACGTTGAGCGGCGGCGTTGAGTTGGTTGAGGTCGTACTTCATAAATTTAGATAACACTTTATTTGTGAAGCCTTTTCTTTTCTCACGTGATAGATTCTGTTTTCTAGGTCGAGAAGTACTCCCATACAAAGGAAGAAGCCTAACAAGAGCCTGCGCCGATGAGAAAGTAAGGACAACAAGACTTAAGGTTCGATAATACAGAAAGAACATTTTACGTAGCGCTATTCCATTTTGACAACCTTATAGTGCAACTCCAATATATATTTTACAAAACAATAGGAAATAGAACAATTGGCAATTATTTTGATTACCCATATCCAGCGTTTTTTTGCTATCCTCCTCGATTTAGCCTATTCCTACAGTAGCTGCATTCCCTGGCTGTTCTGAAAAGCCCAGTGAAACCTTCTTGTAAAAAACTCTACTGACTCACAGAGGGGAGGGGCTGCTGCTCCCTGCTCACTCTGGAGGGAGGAGAGGGAGGTCATGTGACAATTCTCTTTTTGCTGTTCTCCTCAGTTTTATATATATATATATATGTTGTTATTCAACTGTTTCAGATTACTGCCTTCTGTTCTGCCTCCATTCTTGTTATTTGTGACATATATTGGTACTATCTTGCCATCTACTGGTCAGGATGTACATGTGCTCCCACTGTGGTTTTGGAGCCCTGTTCCATGGGTATTTCCTGTGACATCAATTTCTGACCAGCAGCAACAGGTGTTAGTAGCTACAGCAGCAACAGGTGTCATCAACTACATCAAGAGCAGCTACTACATCAATAATTTCAGAGCTGAGCACAATACTGTATCAGTGAACCAAGTCTTGGTTCACATCACTGTGTTACTGCATCTAATCTGTTGCATCTGAGCTCTGGTCCCGTCTGCATCCACATCTACCAGCCAGTAACAGCTTCAAATCGCCTCACCTGGGTACAGAATACTCCTTGTCTCTCTTTCTCTGCACCTCTTGCTGTATCATACACTTCTATCCAGCATTCCCCCCCCCCCACCCCACCTTCTGCTATCTAGACACTTTCTGCACAACAGAGAAGTTATTAACCCATAGTTCTCACACAAACTGTAAACTTCATGTAACCGTTTCACTGCTGCTTTCTACTATTTATTACATTCATCATGTTCCTCCATGTGATCTTATTACATTCACCATGTTCCTCCATGTGATGAAAGCTGCCGGACTGGTCACTACATAAATCCTGGATTTACTGGTAGGAATCTGACTGGGTTTAATGATAACTGATGAGAAAACACAAGGCGTTATGGGAACTGTGGGTAGCCTATATTTGACTCAGCTTCAGGGCAGATACAGGAAAAGGTTAGCCTCAGCCCACTTTGCTGCTGTGGAAATTGGGCATCATTTTAAAGGGGGAATCACATATGAGAATTTGGTAAAAATCATTATGACATTGGTTACCCTATAAATTTTGTTTTATTTTTGAACACATTGGATGCTACATTCATTTTCACAATTTTCATGGACTTACCCTATATGTATTACAGACGTATCCTCTAATCCATAGCTACCTTTTTGGAGCCGGTATTCTTCCAAAAAATCTTCTAAATAATTACATTTATCTTTCTCTAATTTGCTTTGAACACTATGACCGAGCTTTCTATTCAGCATACTCAAAGGCTAAACCTCCTTCCCTATGTTATGATTACAACTGGGGTAAGATATAACCAAAAATGGATCTGCTCCGGCTCCAGGTTCTAGTGTCTCTTTAGTCTCCTGTTTTTCTAAATTACCTGTGGATCCAGTAATGAAGAGGACAACCGGACTCACTTTGGTCCATCAGAGACCCTCAGCAGGTCATGAAGACATAGTACAAGTCACATCTAATAGATCAGCAACATAATCCCCATGAGCCCCAATACTTCCGGCCCAGCTCTGGAACCAAACATCACCCCAGTCCTGGGACCAGGAGCCAAGGCATGGTAGGTACACTTCGATTCCAGGAATCTATGATACAATGCACTGCGATACCAATTAATTTAATGCACCTGTTAAAACTCAATATAATCTGGCATAAAACCCTGCAAATGAATGAAAAACAAAAATAATTGATTTATTTTTAAAAAAATGTAAAAAAAAGTTAAGAAATAAATGAAATTGTATGAAACGCATTAGGAGTGGGTTTCTAATGCCGCTTATTATTCAGATTCTACAAATAACCTCATACTGTGTGATAAAAGGGAAAGAAAGAAGAAATCTATTTTGCGCAGGTACGGAGTTATCAGAAGAAAATAGAAGTTTGGGGGGAAAAAAACAAAAAAAAAAGAGAAGGAACACTCGTGGGTGGAAATCGGAGGCCAAGCATCAACGAGATGCCAGCTCCAGCTCCGGTATCTGCAGAAGAGACTGGGGGTGGAGCTTGTGACCTTCTAGAAGATGCTTCTCTCTGATACTGGATTGTTACAGGAAGTCCTTGGGCTTGGGAAAGAGGGGCAAAAGAGCAAACTGCCCAATTTTTGGTAACCATCGGCCTCAGAAAGGAAAATTAACAGAAAAAAAATCTTACTTAACCCTTCTATGACTCAGCTCTTTTGTTTTCCTGATCTACTTTATACCTCCCACGTTCCAAAAGCCAGAACTTTTTCACTTTCGATTAAAAGATCTCACAATTGCGGAATTTTATACCGTTTTTGTCACTGTGTATAGCAAATAACACAACCCCCTTATTCTTTGGGTCAGTTCAACCACAGAGATAACCACATTTATATTATTTTGTTATGTCTTAATAACTTTAAGAAAAATGTTAAAAGAACAAAGAAAAAAATATATAGCACAATTTTACACTAGGTAAGACCTGGCGCAGAAATAATACGGATCCTCTTAGTATATGTAGCCCAATATGTAAAACAGGGGAACATCAAAAGTTGGCGACAGCTTTGGAAGACACCAAACCCTTGATGCTTCAGTTTCTCCCGTTCTGGTTACCTTGGTTCATGCTTGTTTCTGGACCATACACTTGCTTGCTGTTTTTGTACCTTGCCGCTATCTTGGTTCTGATCCAGTTCGTTCGGCATTGCCTTTAAATTGTCTTGTGTTTGCTTTCACTTCTGTTGGCATGCACATACCAGTGTAGGGACTGTCACCCAGTTACCGCCTGCAGTTTGGCACACATGGCAAGTAGGTAGGAATAGAGTTTGTGGGCTAGTCAGGACCTTGAGTGTCCTCTTGCTTAGGCAGCACACTGCAATTCATGTGTATTGCTATATATTTTGTATATACAACACTAATACAGTGCACCACAATGCACAGTTATGTCGCTTTGTGCTTAAAGTGTTAAAGGGGTTAAAGGCGTCTGATCCATTTTAAAGTGCAAGTGGGAGGCAGGAAGGACAGGAAGTCTCAGCTTTAACCAATAACTGCAAAGCAGGAAGTGACATCAGAGAAGGCGGTATCATTATGACAAATTCTTGCCTTCCGGACTAGTTGTCGCATGGTGTATCATGTGAGTGATAGCTTAGTGTGTCACTTAGGGAATGGAAATAAATTAAAGGGTTGTCCAACAACAGATCAACGCACAGAGAACAGAATGCAGAAGTGTGAGTACACCCCCCACCCACCCACCTTCTCGGTAAAAAGCTACAATCCTGGAATATAAACCTGTTGCTACTAACACCACACACAAAGATATAACTACACAGATCTCCAGGGACAATACCCAACACTGCATGATTATAGCTGCCGACAAATTCCCTTTAAGAAGACAAGACTCATTTTCCGTTGTCAAACAAGAACTTTTGATCAAACACCTGGAAAATCACTTCAATCACTTTTTTATTTGACACCAGGTCCCAAAATGCATTGCGATTACAATTAGACCGCAGTTTGTCGATGCTGTAGAAGTCGTCCTCTTTCCCACTGAATATTTTATCTTCTATGAATGTTTTACTCGTGTATCGTCTTTCTATGGGAAACGCAAACATTTTCCATCAGCGCTTGCTCCTTTCTTCCATGTCTGGAATACAGAAGACAGTTGTCGCAGGGCAATGAGTGCACAATGCGGAGAGAGCCCGGGCTGAAGCATTTAGTACATAGCGAGTCTGAGAACATAATGCTGCAGACTGAAAAGATGTGGGAACGCTTTGTGAAGCCGATACAATGCTCCTTGCATTCGGAAGCATTAGGCATCCGGTTATAATGGATGTATTATTTATCCGAAGGGTTTTACAGTAGAAAGTGGGTGCATTCAGATATGAGAGGAGAAGAAAAGCAACAAAATAATATAAAAGTCCTCAAAGAAACATAACATATGTAGACCGCAGCAGAACATACAATGGGGCAGCTTCTTACAGCATGGCCCAGAGAAGCAATACAATAATTCATAATTGCCGAGAACATAATAACAAAGTGACTTATCAGAGGTGATGGCTCCTCATGTTCTCCGGAAGGTTTCCTGGAAAAGCCCGTTACAATGGTTTGACGACCTTGACTTAAATATAGATGTTAGTGGACGATTACCGACATCCCTGTCGATCATTTCACGTTTCTACAATCAACATGTTATAATGTAGTATAGGGAGTCCCCGACTTAAGAACACCCAACTAATAGACGACCCATAGTTCCAAACGGAACACCTCAGCCCACTGTAACCTCTAGTGAAGCTCTCTGGATGCTGGTAGTTTACTGAAATGTAGCCCCAGGTTGCAATAGTCAACATAAGAGTTATCAAAGGGGTCCACAATGAAGCTTTATTGATAATCCTTGTTCCCATGACAGCCCAAAATTTTGAAAATCCTATTGTCACATGGATGAAAAAAAATATAGTAATAAAATATACCTCTTCTGACTTACATACAAATTCAACATAAGAACAAATCTACAGAACCTATTGTGTACGTAACCGGTGCACTGCTTGTATTGGGGATGCCACAGTATGTAGGACCCGGAGGTAACTTGCCGAAATGGGACCTAATGAGGAAACACATGTGTATCGTAGCACCTCCACGATATTGGACTTGTTGGATCTGGCGAACTGGTTCTGTATATTGACTAGCACTGACACATTAGATTGGTAATGGACTACAATGTGCACCAATAATACCAATATGAAGTGTTCGAGCAACAAGGTAGAATGTGCCCAAATAATACTTCTAAAGAGAGTAATGGCCGAGTTAGCTTGTTCCCGGCAAATATGAGACCTTGTTGTTCTCTGACTCCAATATGCTGATCCCTGCTCAGTTACTGATTTGTAATTCTAATTTTGATCCATGGGTCATAACTTTGGCCCCACCTCTGCCCTGAACCGTAGTTTGTTGGCCTGACCATTGACATCTCATGACCTCCACTTGCCCTGATCTCAGCCTGTCTTTGACTATTCTCTATGTGACCCTCCTGGTGCCAGTGTATATCGACTCTTCAAGGCCAACGTCTGCCAGTATGGGTCTACTCTGAGGTAGTAACCCTGTGGATACCTGTGTTCTGTCACAGGTCCCAATATGGAGGAGGGTAAATGTTTGGGATTAGCTCAAAGCCAAACTGGCTTGGTGATACAGCAGGTCCACAACCTGCTGTCTGTTTAAGTGATATTGTAGTGTATTGTTTTCATGAGAGATTAGAGTCATAAATCAAATCCCAGCAAAGTAAGGGATGGACACATCTGTCATCCTATAAAATCGAATTCTGGTTAAGCCATTAATAAGAATGGTTCTCCTGGATCTCAGCCCCTCAGACATCCATACATAGACATCCCCGTCACCTCATCTATCCCTGATCTCCGCATAAAAGGTTTAATTGTGCAGATTTAAAGCGCAATATGCTGCCTCCATCCGAAATACAGATCACAACCGCCCCTGGATCCCGTCCAACAAAGAGACTCTTCTCCTCTTACACTAACACCTTAATCTGCCGACATCTGTTCTTTCATTGTGTCGTTACACAAACTATTCACAGCGCGATGCTCCGAAAATGAATATTCAGGCTCCGCACTATTATACGGTCATGTATCTGGTACTTCCATATATAGTCTTCCCAGACCGCAAAACTCTGATCATGGGAGTCATTGTGAGGATTATGTCTCCATATTCGGCATATGTGTCCCACATGAATTTGGAATTTGAAGAAGAACTGATTTAATAATTCCTCTTATGCTGTTGACCATTTAAACTATTTGGAAGCTTTTATGAAAGATGATGTGATCATAGGTATCCCAAAAAAAAAGTTGTGATTGGTTCTCCCTCTCATTGGGTGCCTCCCAGTCTGGAAAAGCTCATCTGTAAGTTATGCTCAGTTAAGGTCACTTTTCAGCTTACTGACACAATGTAAGGTAAAATCTATGTAAATGACCAATATTAATAGATGTTCCTGGTTACCTCACAGTCTGGGACAAATAATATATCATAAGCAACCCCGTTCTGGCATAAAAGCAGTCTGGGACTTGGTGGTTGCAACTAAAAAAAATGACATCTATGGCAGGTAGGAAAACAAGAAGGAGATACATGCAAGGCTTCATGTGCTTGTAGGAAACTGCCCTCAAGTAAGAATCCTCTTGATGCCATAGAAAGAGGATACAAAAAACTATGGGAATTGTAGCAGGTCCAATAAAAAGGAAATACATACAAGTCTTTATGGGCTTGTAGGAAACTGCCCTCAAGTATGAATCCTCTGGATGCCAAAGTAGGAGGTTGCAGACAACAATGAAAATTGTGGCGAGACCAAAAAAGAAGGAGATACATGCAAGTCTTTATGGGCTTGTAGGAAACTGCCCACAAGTATGAAGCCCAAAAATAGTCGCTGTTAACCATAACTACCAACATTATTAGCATTTTGGGTTACTAATTGCATCAGATTTGAGGTGGTGGCTGGTATTGAAGCACAGCCATATTAAAGGGGTTGTCCAACTATTAGAAAAATTTAGCAGCCGGGCTGGGGAGGGCTTTTTAAACATATAAAGCTTTACTCACCTCCTTGGGCGCTCTTGGTGTTCCGTGCCACTGCCCAGTGGAGACGTGCCCTTGTTAGTTTACAGTTTACGCTCCAGCAACACTCAGTGGCATGGCACGGCCACCGTCTCCAATTACAGTGCCTGATACAGCTGCAATGCCAGGATCCGATGGATTCTGGCGCAGGACACCATCAGCCCGAGAGGAGATTTTTTTGAAAGCCCTTCACATTCCAGCTGCTAAATTTTCCTAATAGTTGGACAACCTCTTCAACTTGAGTGGGCTTCATTGCCATTGACTGTCGCCCTCTGCAGGTGACCACACGAGTTGCAAGTAGGTATAACTGGCAATGCATCACTGCAAAATACGAATAACCGTATACAGTACATCTTAATGTTTTTTAATGAGGTTTTATGGACTTACATCACCGTGAAGGTGCGGGAGTCATAGCCCTTGTAATATTATCTACTTTGTGCGGAGCATTTTGCGGCTCCTGTTTACAATAAGATACAGTGCGGAGGAGAAGAAAAACAAAATGAGAACAGAAGTACAAATGACTGCGTGGCCGCCTCCCGGATATGGACTTTACAGCTTATTTTCATCTTAGCAGGCTGACATTTAAACCTCCAGAACACCGATATTTTGTGGATCAAGACGACATTCATCCTGCCAAGTGGTCAATTCCACACACCCGTCTATGCATTGTTTTTTATAACCGCTGCAGCTTTCTTAAAACTACCTGAGGAGACCTTTAAAAAGTAATTCACACCATGAAAGGGCAAGTCTGTTCGGATTAATATGTCAGACACTTATTTCCTTGACAGGGCGGTGAGTTTCCATGGGACGGATATCGAGCGCCGGTCTCATACCTTGTGTCAGGAGCTGGAGGTTTCGGACCTCCTCTCGGACTTTCAGCTGGAGGACTTGTTGTAGGACGTACTGCCGCTGACTCTCCTGAACGATCCCCATCCTCTCCAGCTTCTTGTCTGTCAGTCGCAGTAGAGCCCGGCCTGGAAGGAACGACATATAAATCAGCAATGTAAAAGGGTTTGGACTGGTGGATCAGATTGATCAATACCCATAAAATTCAGTCCTGGTTTACCACTTTAAGAAGCAGCCTGTGGCTTCATGATCAGTTACCCCAGCATGGCCACCACGCAGCCAATGGAGCCTCCTCCTTTTAGCTCTGTCGGCCAGTGTCGGACTGGGTTTCCTTAGGCCCACCAGAGAAAATCTGAGAGCCCACACTTCATTATTCCTGAAGCAGCCTTCAAATTGTGTTGTTTTCTGACGGACCTTTGGGGTTCAGTATTGGGTTGAGTGAGGGCCCACCGGAGGATCCCCTGGTACTCTGGTGGGCCAGTCCGACACTGCTGTTGGCTTTAAGTTTCCAACATGGTAGGTGGCCAAGAA
The DNA here is from genome assembly GCA_019512145.1 of Engystomops pustulosus. Lineage (NCBI taxonomy): Eukaryota > Metazoa > Chordata > Amphibia > Anura > Leptodactylidae > Engystomops > Engystomops pustulosus. The sequence continues at coordinate 3,229,643 of CM033645.1, forward strand.
CGACTAAATCGTGATACCTCCACCAATCTGATAATGATGGTCGGTCTTAATCATCATCACCCCAGTGCAGAGTGCACAGGCCTCATCATAGATTGGATGAATGACCTCTGGGACTGGGATCAGATATAGCAAGTGTTTACTTCCAAAACTGAAATCTAGCAGAACCCAAAGGACGCGCATGCTGCGCAACTGAGATTTGTTTCCCCGCCACTTTGCCATTTTCTGAAAATTGGAAAAATTCATTTGCACAAAAACTTTTATGAAAAATGGAGGAGAAAACTTTTTCTTTGCCAAAATTGTTATTGATACCAGACATAGATTGAAAGATGGATAAATAGGCACTGATATAAGATGGTCACATAGATAATTATAATAAATCAATAATTAGATAAATAGAGATGTGCGATAGACAAAGATAGATATACATATTTTTAGTAGATATATAATAGATATGAGATAGATAGATAGATAGTAGATTTATAGATAGATAGATAGATAGACATAGAAATATAGGATAGATAGATAGTAGATAGATGATAGATGATAGATAGATAGATAGATAGATAGATAGATATGAGATAGATACATAGATAGATGATAGATAGATGATAGATAGAAAGATAGCAAAAAAGATAAATAATATATGTATAGAGATAGATGATATGCTGTAAAGAAGAATGAGAATAGATAGATAGATGATAGATAGATAGATGATAGATAGATAAAATGAAGGAAAGTTCGGAGCAGAACAGCAACTTTGGTGGGTGCACAGACCGTGGGTCCCCAGGCCAGACGAGCCTTTGTCAAGCATGGTGAAAGTGGCCAGCGCACAAACATATATGGGCCAACTATACATTTCATTGGTCCACATGGACCGTGTATAAATGACAAATATTTCATAGTAATGCAAGTGTCATTCAAATCATATAAACAGGTGTTAAATAAGCCCCATATAGTATAAATGAAGTGAAAAATACATGGTGAACAGTGAGAAATATGCATGTGAATTTTACAAACAAAAACAAATATCCACCATTGTTTGTAAAATTCACATGCATATTTCTCACTGTTCACCATGTATTTTCACTTCATTTATACTATATGGGTCTTATTATAACACCTGTTTATATGATTTGAATTGACACTTGCATTACTATGAAATATTTGTCATTTATACACGGTCCATGTGGACCAATGAAATGTATAGTTGGCCCATATATGTTTGTGCGCTGGCCACTTTCACCATGCTTGACAAAGGCTCGTAAAGAGCTGAAACGTTGCTTATGGAATAAAGACACCCCACTTTGTTTGATACTACTTTTGGAGTGCTGCCTTTTCCTGATTCTAGATAGATAGATAGATAGATAGATAGATATGAGATAGATAGATAAGATAAGATATAGATAGATAGATAGATAGATAGATATGAGATAGATAGATATGAGATAGATATATATGAGATAGATAGATAGATAGATAGATAGATAGATAGATAGATAGGTTCTGTAGGTTTGTTCTTAAGTTGAATTTGTATGTAAGTCGGAACTGTATATTTATCATTGTAACCCCCAGCCAGAATTTTTGACAATTGGATTTTAAAAATATTGGGTCGAGGGCGAGCACCCAGAAATTCACCTCTAAGGCCCCTTTCACACTTGGGTTTATTACGCACGTTTTGCATTGCATTGCATCTTTTTTCACGCACACACGCACGTTTTTTTTTTTTTTAAACGCCCCATACAAGTCTATGGAGACGCATCAAAAACGCACCGCACTCTGAGACACTTGCAAGTGCAATGCGTTTTTCACGCATCAATTGCCATAGAAAAGATAGAGCTCAGCCCTGAGTCCATTTCACGCGCATTTTCTGCACGTGAAAAACGCATTGAAATTGCACAGAAAACGCGCGTGAAAAACTGAGACACTGAACAAACTCTGACTGAAAACTGATTGCACTCTGATGCAAAATGTGCGTTTTTCACTGACCAAACCCTGATCTCACCCTGATCAAACTCTGACGTGATCTGCAACGCAAGTGCGGAAGGGGCCTTAGTGCTGCTAACTAAAGTAAGCAGCTCCTAGTGCTCAAACATACGCAGCAGTGTTACAATCATAGCGTTATCGGAAACCTCCTATAACGCTATCTAACACCGCTGTGGAGTACAATAGAAACCCCGGACTGCTCACAAAGAGGTCCGGCGTATTTATGAGGGGGCGGTCCAAGGCCCTGGCTCTTCCCCGGACCTCCCCGCTTACTCCATAGGCTGGCGTTGACTGCAGCGCATCATGCAACAGTCACCTCCCCTTATCCCGCCCCCTCATGAATACCCTGAACCGATTAGAGAGCGGTCCAGTGTTTCTGTTGTACTCCACAGCGGTGTTAGATAGAGTTATCAGAGGTTTCCGATAACGCTATCATTGTAACACTGCTGCCTTTGTTTTAGCACTTTAGTAAGCAGCTCCTAGTGCCGAATTTCTGGGTTACAGGTCCTCTTTAATGACAGACACCTTTAATAACTGTTATAGCTGTTTATTGTAGCCTAAGGCTAAAGTACAGGAAATTACCAACATCCAGAAAAAAAATGGAAACACAAAAACGAAAAAAGGGCATTGGTGGGAAGGGGTTAAGGAACATCTAGTTGGAATAACTAGGGCGCAGAAAGTGTTTCAGTGGGCGCTTGTAGCTCGTAGGTTATTATCAAGATAAGACATGGTACTTGTCATCACATAGTCTGGTTATAGGCCTCATTAAAGGGAGAGAACGCGACGGGCCTGCCATCCGATAATACATTCCCTTTCCGAAACACGTTACGACCCATACATGAAGAATATTAGCCGCTGTCACAGGGCGATATATATGGAGAATACGGCAGGATTGTAATTAACGCTCCGGCACATGAAACATTTACGTGAGCAATAACACAACTAAGATTAGACGAGAACCTGTTCAGTTTTTAAGTCATTGTTTCAATTATTTAAGGATCCCGCATGTAATTCTACATCGTTAACAAGGGGATCACAAATTACATCACATGCAAAGCAATCACGGCAACGGGGGGAATAGAGCGGAATTTTTCACACCAGACAGCTGCGAAGAAGGTGAGCGGCTTTAAAAATGTCAACATTTAATTAGATGTAACAATTAAGGCAGCCCGAGCCGTGTCACGCCACTAAATTACCCGCACCGGCACAAAAAAAGGAAGAAAGAGAGGCCTTTGTAAAAGGTAAATGCAAAATAAGCATTTCCCATAGTTCTACGCTGTAAAAATATAAGAGAGGAATTTTTATAAGCCGGGGGGGGAAAAAGTCGTAGATATGATTCTTCTTTACTACCGAACTGTAACACGGCTGGCAGCTCCGATAATAGAAAGAAACACTCGCAGCAGAGGATTCATTAAAGGCAAACCCAGCCGGTTCTGGAGGTGTAGAAAAGGGAGATAAAATCAGGGGGCAAATTTATGGTGCCCCCACCCCCCCGGAACTCAGCGGATCTATCAGTAATCTCTGGCCTCCCGATAAATCCTTTTGAGTGGCAGCCGAGCCTGGTGTAGAGCTGCGCCATAACCTGCGCATGAACGCCCCACACTGGCTCATGGCATGGCCCGGTACCACCGCTCACTGACCAACCGGCGTGTAGAGAGCGGAGTATGGAGTTCAGGTATACAAGCCCTGATAAATATCCCCCGAAATCTGGACCTACTGGATGATCTATCTCTCATATCTATCCATCCATGCATCCAATTTTTCTATTGCATAGTTATCTATCAATCTCCTATCCATCTATCCGTGCAATTTTTCTGTTGCGTATTCATCTATCTCATATCTCTATCTATCTATCTATCTATATCTATCTATCTATCCATATCTATCTATCTATCTCCTATCTATCCCATATCTATCTATCTCTCTATCCCATATCTATCAATCTATCTCCTATCTATCTATCTATCTCATATCTATATATCTATCTATCTATCTCCTATCTATATATATATCTATCTATCTATCATCTATCTCCTATCTATCTATCTATCTATCTATCTCCTATCTATCTATTATCTATCTATCTCATATCTATCTATCTATCTATCTCCTATCTATCTATCTATCTATCAATCTCCTATCTATCTCTCTATCTCATATCTATCTATCTATCTCCTATCTATCTATCTATCTATCTATCTATCTATCTCATATCTATCTATCTATCTATCTATCTATCTATCTCCTATCTATCTATCTGTATGTTGATCAATCCATCTTCATCTTCTTATGCTGCTGTCAGCTAAGTAGATGCTAAACCACCAGGACACATTCGGTAGATGTGATGATAATGTAGCGGAGGTGACTATGTCATTTTTCCTCCCATATTCTTATATTATAATAATTTCATCATCACAAGTCTCCTCCTGTGCAGACCATCAAGTCCTTGAGAAGCTCCTTAAACTTAAAGCCGGGGTCTTGTCCGAATATGAACAGATGGCGTCTTTTCTACATAAGCGATAAGTGTCAGATCAGCAGTAATTGTTATTTCCGCTTTCCGCTAACATTTGTGCCGCGCGGCAGATAACAAGGCGGCCCAGGAGCTAACCTTCTCCTCTCTGTAATGTGATCGGGAGCCTTCTGCTGCTCGGGGCTCACAGGCAAAAATTGTGAAAAATAAGACGTCCTTTTATCCTAATGAACTGCTATTTACTGCTGCACAGATTTGTTCTGTGATGATGGGACCTGCTGTGCTGACACTTGAGGAACATGCTGTCCGGACAGCTGGGGCTTTCGCCTGGCATCTCGGGCCAAGGGTTTATTTTCTTGCTGCCCACTGTTTCCCTGGGTCAGAGTTGGCACAGACATATGTTGTGTTGTGAATCTGCTCCTCTATCATGTTAGCTAATAGCCGCCCTCCATGAGAGAGGACAACGGACATAAATCAGAAGAAATAATCTCTGCGTCGCGGCTTCTTCTCGTGGAGACGTGAGGCGCTGGTGTCTTTAAGAAGTTCTCTATATAATATAGTGGATATGTTAAAACTCCAGCGTCTATGCGACCGTCGGAGTCATGATGATGATTTTCCGAACCATTGAATTACTTGTATAAGGATCCGTTTTAAAAAAAAGAGGAAAATTAAGGAGGAAATCTAAATAAATATTCTGGATTCTTGAAGACATTTTGATTACTTCAACATCATCCTTTAAAGGAAATCTACCACCAGGATGCAGGATTGTAAACCAAGCACACTGACATACTGGTGATTGCACCCTCTGGCAGGTTCTGCTTTTCTTTCAGCTTCTTAGGACCTTGTTTTTACAATAAAAAGCTATCAGAAATTATGCAAATGAGCCTCTGGGGCTCTAGGCCCCATAGATGTCAATGGACCTTGGAGCCCCAAAGGTTTATCTGCCTGAACCTCTTTTTCTTAAAAACAAAGGCATACAAAGCTACAAGAAGAGCATCTTCTGCCAGAGGGGGCACACACAAGTATGTAAGTGTGCTTGGTTTACAATCCTTCATCCTTTAGGTTTCCTTTAAGAGGTTTTTCCATTTTAAAGAGAACTTGTCACCAGCAACCCCCATCACAAACCACACACAGTACCTTTAAGATGTCTATGTATATTTTCCACTGATCCATGGAATAAGAGCCACCAGTCTTTTAAAAAGACTTTTATTGATGTCCATTTTTCCAGTCACGGTGGGGGGAGCCGCTGTATACAATCAAGCGACCCCATCCTCCTCACTGACACTGCTTACATAGTTAAAGAGAATTCCTGAGAGAGTGGTGAGGGGCAAGGTTAATTTCTCTCCAAATAGCCAGCATCACTCTCACCCCCACGTTCCTGTGGGAGTGGTTAATGCAGTAGCAGATCTGAGTCACACACAACCACTGTCTCTCACCTAATCCTTATCCTATCCTCGGGAATTCTCTTCAGTCCTACAGAGGTGAGCAGGAGACAGTAAAGGGAGCTGTATATGTCTGTAATTGAAAGGTCCCTATGTACAGGTTCTATACTGGCAGCAGTAGGGAGAACAAGGAGGAAGGGGAGTGCAGACAACAATATTGTAGCCATGGAAAGGAACGATTTAATGATAAGGGCAATGTTTTTAATCATAGTTTTTAATGAAGTATCTATTTTGGGCAATTTAATTTTAATGGGAGGTTCCCTTTAAATTATAAACCGCTTTGAGGAGGGGGGGGGGTGAAACCAGCAAAAATAAAAGGTACATACCCTGTTCCAGTATCATTTGCATATGACTGGATGGTCATATCTTTTTGAAAAAGCAACAATCAGTTTGATCACATGAGTACAGGATTTTAGGTAAGTAAGGATTTTAGGTGTCTAATCACTGGTATCCTCACCAGTGAGGAATATGGGGGCTTGAAGTTCCTATAACTACCCCATGTAACTGGAATGCTGCTGCGCATTACTGATGTGTATTCCATTAAATACTAAGGGGATTCTAGGACTACTACCTCCTGCAACCCAAAAAAAATCACTGGAGCACAGGTGAGGAATGGGTTGTAATGTTCTATTCATCAGGGTTTGAGACGTCAATTGTGTTTCTGTAGAAAAGACTTTCTGAATACAGTCATTAGACCTCTTGCAGGTTCTAGTTCAGCAGTTTGAGTTCTCCTGACTAAGCACAACACCCAGGTATTCGCTCTGAAGTTGGCTGACATCTTGCTGCCTTTCTAGCTGTTGATGTGCCACTGTTGCTAATTGGAGTGACTGATAGACGAACCAATCAGCTGCTGGGGTAGTATCCAGGCACTCCATGTAAACTCACGTGTGACTTCATTCAATGTCTGTTAGACAAGTCTTCTGGCTGTTTGTTACACCATATAGTCTACTGGGCTTTAGCTTTCATTCTGATGCTTTTGACTTTTCTTTGTCTAATCATTTTGTACCTCGCCGCCATCATGGTTTTCACTCTGTTTGCCTGACCTCACTACATTTCTGTTTTATTTTTCTTTTTTGTCTTGCTGTTTTGTCTACGTAGCCATTGTAGGGATCACTGACCAGTCGTTGCCTGCAGACTAGTGCATGTCCGAAAAGTAGATAGGGACAGAGGTTGTGGGAAATGCAGGGCTTGCAACATAACAATCCTGTGATCACAGCAGCCTCTGCACTGTTTCAGTTAGCATTTAGAAAAAGGGTAAGGGGCAGGGAAATTCAACTAGATGCTTTATTGTACAGCAGGGAGAATTTATTAAGATGGTCTTCATCAATTCCCACACTTGTGTGAGATGTGCAACAAATTTTAAGATGTTCTGAGATATTATTAATGCTGCCTAATTTCTTTAGGACCCTGAATTAACTGGACGGGCTCAGACAGGCTCAGATTGCAGCTGTACTTGTGCTCTTCGAGGCGATGAGTAAGTGGCACACTTTTTTTAGGTGGATAGGCAAGGGCACCAGTATAGCACTTCAAGGAATCCATAAATAACACCCATATCATTTACTTATCATTGGTGGCCCATATACAAGAATGTTATAAGAACCGCCCACAGATTGGGAGCAGAAACGCATGCACCTAACTGACCATATCTCCTGAACACATGACCAGGCCCCAACGATCCCATAAGTGCCATAAATAAAATATTTTTGGAGAAAGATCTTTATGCGAGGAAATGTTTATTCCTTTCTTCCTAAGACGCAGGGTTAATGAGCGCCTGGCTTTGGTTTTTACTGGAAATATCTTGATGACTTATTTACTGTGCTGATGGGAACTCTATTGATTCTGTGCAGGTTCGGGGCTCGAGACGTTTAGTACATATTTTTAATAGGACTTGAAGATTTTAATAGGAGGAAACAATAATAATAGACTCCCACATGCCGCAATACTTTTAGCCTTAAATCATATTACAACAATTTTGCAAGCCGCGTGAACAGAGCGAAATCATTAATGGTCGACCCAGGAAGGACAACACAAACACAACCCGAGAACATTAAAAGCCATCGTCGGAAGCCGGTGCTTCTCGGCTGCTCGCCTATGTGGGAGGATCTAACATTGATTATTCTTTCTGAATGTAAGACAAAAATTCCTTCCCATCTGTTAATGAATAATACATTATTAAATGTACAGTCAAGCTAAGGATGTTATGGATCTAAAAATATAGGTTCTCAGCAGCTGAAGTTCATTATATAATAAAGAATTCCGCACAAAAATGTAAAAAATACAAACAAAAAGCTCATGTACTGAGGTGTCATAATCTATAATCAATTTAGTGTAATTACACAGCGGTTAAAGGAAACCTACCAATACTGATCTACCTATTAAGGTAGATGTGGTGGTAGGTGCATCTAAGGACAGCCCTTTTTAGGGGTAATTCTTTACTACCCTCAATCTTTTCTAATCTTTAATCAGGGTAATATGCACATTTTCTAAAGAGGCTACTGGGGTGTGGAGTAGCCAGAGCTGAGGCTACACGACGTGCCTACTCCACGCCCCAGTAGCCTCCTTGATCCTCCTACCCAGACATCTTCAGCACGCAGCTACAAGAAGCTGCACAATCTTGACCGCATGCACAAAACAGGCCTGCGGCTGCGCGATCTAGGCTCCAGGTCCGGAGCTACTGCGCATATGCAGAACTCCTTGTAGCTTTGCGCTGAAGATGTCTGGGTAGGAGGATCAAGGAGGCTACTGGGGCGTGGAGTAGCCACGTCGTGTAGCCTCAGCTCCGGCTACTCCACCCCCCAGTAGCCTCTTTAGAAAATTTGCATATTACCCTGCATATTTCTGTGAGTAATGTCCTTGGTTTATCATGATGGATTTTGATGGCAGATTTCCTCTAGAGCAGACATCATATTCTAGACACATGATGGCAAATAAAACTAAGCCATACAGGCTCTGCGTATGTCTATACAACTTGCATAAATCCTAAGGTTTGATTAAAAAACATTAAAAAAAGTTAAATGAAATCTCTTTCCTCGCCTTATTTAGATGTAATCAGTGATTTCTTTGGCGCGTGTTAATCTGAATGCAGAAGGCGCTGTTCACATTGTATACATGCCTGGCACTTAATATAATGGATGGTTGACTGGGACGTGATGTGTGCAGCCATCACTCAGCCCACATGACATCGCCATAAATGTACATCATCCTGTCCAACAAATGCTTCACGTTAGGGAGATGGATTGGAAATATCTTCTCTCTCCTTTTATGCAAGAAGCTATAAAAACTCATTATTTTCCAGCAGGTTTTTTTTTTTTTTTTTCCGGATAGTTGTCACGGATATTAGAATGTAGCGGGTAACATATGGATCGTCGGCTACACACGTCGCACCGTGATACCGACACGTATCAAGGTGTAGATGTATCTAAATATTTTATTAAGTGCTGTATAATATAATGCGTCATCTCACACATCGAGTGTGGATGGTCGGCTGTGAAAACTGCATCGAGACGGGGAAAAAAAACCCTAAGTATTTTATTACACGGAGCAATTTCCTCAAGGTGAAAGAGGAAAGAATTGAAGTTTTGAGACGGACATAAATCTGTCCACCCTGTGCACCGCCGGGTTCAGGGATTATTGTCACAATGAGACTGGAAACTTACAAGGAAATGTTTGGTTATCAGCGACTGCAATGAAAACACTGCAGGGAAATTTTGGTACTGAACTAAAAACATATCCATGATCTGGTGAGAGGCGCAGCAGATATTCTACAGGGAGCCATATACTTCAATATACCAGATTTCATAATAATATACAATGTTATCTATTTGTAATATTACAAGGCAACATTTTTAGTTGTGGTTTGTAATTTTTATTTTTATATTTACAAATATTTTCCATGTTATGCTGGACGAGTATGCTCGTCCGTACTAGCCTGTACTTTCTGCATTAGGACGAGCATACTCGTCCTACTGCCATTAGCAGCAGGACGAGGTCTGTTAAACACAGTCTGGTCCCTGCTATGTTTGCCCTGCATGGACAGATCATAAAAGAAAGTTTAACACCATAACTGCTGCGTTCAAGCTTGATCGTGACAGATAAATCGACAGGAGAGGGTGGTTGGGGTTGCCCTTTACGACTGCCATGCACCAATACCTTTTAGGCCCAGCTGAAGAAATGCACTTTTATTTGTTTATTTATTCATATAAAGGGTGAAATGAATTTTAAACATTTTTTCATATGTTTTTTTTTTTTTAAATTTGTATCTATTTATTTTATTACTTCAGGCTCCTAGAAACTGTATTGCAGTATATTGTAAAATATTGCTTCTGCCTCCAGCAGACTGTAATAGAGATTGCCAAGTCACAGCAATGGGAGCCTCTTACAGCTGCATTTAAAGGTGGTGCCCATATGCAGAGTTGTTGTTCTACTGCGGCACATAACAGGTTAACTACCATGATCGGTGCTAGCAGGTGTCAGGTGTTAAATACAGGCAACACTGACTGTGTATGGTATAGGCTCAGCTCCTGCGCCCTCTCCATACACCAATTAACTGCCAGCTGACATATATTTATATTGGTCAGGCATGAAATGGTTAATGTGTTAAAGAACTAACAATCCATATATCATACAGCACAAAAGATCTAACAGGATTTACTCCACCAATAAAACCGATTTCCTTTCCATAAAATAAGAATACATTGTAGATTGATAAGGTTCCCAGCAATCACAAGAATTTGGAAATTGTACATAGTACACTCTGTGGGCAGAATGTGATATAGCAAGAGGAGCTGAGCAGATTGTACATTGTGTCCTATTTGCAGGCAGCATGATTAGGTACACCTGTCCAACTGCTTGTTAACACTTATTTTCTAATCAGCCAATCACATGGTGGCAACTCAGTGCATTTAGGCATGTAGACATGGTCAAGACAATCTCCTGCAGTTCTCCCGAGCATCAGTATGGGGAAGAAAGGTGATTTGAGGCCTTTGAACGTGCCATGGTTGTTGGTGCCAGAAGGGCTGGTCTGAGTATTTCAGAAACTGCTGATCTACTGGGATTTTCACGCACAAACATCTCTAGGGTTTACAGAGAATGGTCCGAAAAAGAAAAAACATCCAGTGAGCAGCAGTTCTGTGGGCGGAAATGCCTTGTTGATGCCAGAGGTCAGAGGAGAATGGGCAGACTGGTTCCAGCTGATAGAAAGGCAACAGTGACTCAAATCGCCACCCGTTACAACCAAGGTAGGCAGAAGAGCATCTCTGAACGCACAGTACGTCCAACTTTGAGGCAGATGGGCTACAGCAGCAGAAGACCACACCGGGTGCCACTCCTTTCAGCTAAGAACAGGAAACTGAGGCTACAATTTGCACAAGCTCATCGAAATTGTACAGTAGAAGATTGGAAAAACGTTGCCTGGTCTGATGAGTCTCGATTTCTGCTGCGACATTCGGATGGTAGGGTCAGAATTTGGCGTCAACAACATGAAAGCATGGATCCATCCTGCCTTGTATCAACGGTTCAGGCTGGTGGTGGTGGTGTCATGGTGTGGGGAATATTTTCCTGGCATTCTTTTGGCCCCTTGGTACCAAATGAGCATTGTTGCAACGCCACAGCCTACCTGAGTATTGTTGCTGACCATGTCCATCCCTTTATGAGCACAATGTACCCTGTAACATCTGATGGCTACTTTCAGCAGGATAATACGCCATGTCATAAAGCTGGAATCATCTCAGACTGGTTTCTTGAACATGACAATGAGGTCACTGGACTCAAATGGCCTCCACAGTCACCAGATCTCAATCCAATAGAGCATCTTTGGGATGTGGTGGAACGGGAGATTCGCATCATGGATGTGCAGCTGACAAATCTGCGGCAACTGTGTGATGCCATCATGTCAATATGGACCAAAATCTCTGAGGAATGCTTCCAGCACCTTGTTGAATCTATGCCACGAAGAATTGAGGCAGTTCTGAAGGCAAAAGGGGGTCCAACCCGTTACTAGCATGGTGTACCTAATAAAGTGGCCAGTGAGTGTAGAAGCTCAGTGGCAACTTTGCGTTGACAACGTCTCCGACTGTGGCCAGTATTAGGCTGTAGCGGGTGGGTGCTGACGACCTGACCTCACTAGGGAGTATCAAGACAAGAGGTGCCACTAGTGTCTGACTGGCCCACCAGAGGTGGTGATCTTGATGGTAAGTCCATAAAATACCATTAAAATAATCATATCATGTAGGATGTATTGTCAACAATCTATAATATCGAAATCATTCTATATGAAATAGATCATAATATCAAATGATTACTCCATTCACTTCCAAATAAAGTGTTAACACTTGGAGCCCACTGGAGGATTCTCTGATGCTCCGGTGGGCCAGTACTACACTGGGTGCCACGCTGGACCAGAAATAAAGGACAAGGTAAGTATTGGTTCTTTATTATTTTTATACCTTGTGGGACAGCAAATAAATTTTAGCTCAGATAACTACTTAAAGGACAAACAATATAAGAAATATAGGAAAGACTGTGGATGAATGTATTGCCTGCGTCCTGTCTGATGCCAGATCCTAGCACCAGGTAAGGGTGGGCACATGCATCTGCATGGTTCAGCGGATACCTACAGCCAATAGCCAGGGTGTCTACGCAAGCGGTTATCACTGTCCCAGCATAGTTTGTTACAGATTATTGTATCTGACCTTGTCCATGTCCAGACTGTCCTTATACTTTTACCATACTTTATACTCTACCTAGCCTAACCCTGACTTATCCAAGTCCTTTCGGTCATTTTGACCTCTTCAGGTTAGCAGTACTGAAGCAGTGACCTGGTGGTGGTAGCAAAAATTAGATTCCAGTAAGGGCGTTAAAAAGTGAAAACCAGGGGACTACTAAGAAAATGCCTTTGGAGTTGATCAAGACCAAACCAGTTGAGTGGTTCCATAATGGCTGCATAGCACTATGTATACATGAAGCTAAGTCAAGAGGTGAACACAACAGTTTTTGAACCCTGCCATGCTCTACCACATCGGAGACGTGTCCACACTCACCAATCACATACTAGACATACATGCCACAGATGTGAAATTTACACAGAGGACTCTGGTTGCACCAGATTGGTAGTTGTTGGTAGACCCCTAGTGAGATTCATCTTCAGAGAGAGAGAGTAAGTCATACTAAAATAAAACCTGGCCCAAGAAAAACTAGGCCTACATATGGGTCCTAGAACTGCACGAACAAAACTGTAAGATATATGTAACAATATGGAGGTTGGGGCAGGTTTCTGTGTCATTGGGGCAGGTTTCTGTGTCTGGCCAGATGTTTCTGGGGGGACATGGGACCCGCTTCGGCCAACAAGTGGTCATCTTGGAAAAGGGACATTGCTTCGCTTAAATTGGGGAGACTACTCATTGTCTGGCCGAATCCAGTAGCCTAAGAACAGAAGCACCATCAGAACTAGGAACTAGAGGATACTAAGTGGTCTTTCTTTTTGGCCACCCTTAACCTGGCCCCCAGCGAGTTTTCCAAAATTCCTAAAAAACCCTATGTAAGACTATGTTCAAAGTTGCTTTGCTTTGAAAGTATGCACATCCGATAAAGGTCAAATTATAAAGTGTAAGTGATAATATATATCAACCATATTGGCTATTCCTTCCTATACATAAAATATGGTAACAAAAACTTTTCGGGACAATTTCATTACATGAATAAAAATAAATAAAAAACATATTTTTATGGCTTCCCTGGATAAATCAGCCGGACAACGCGTCCAAGCTCTCTAGAACGAATGGTTTTATACAGTGAGGTCACTTCATCTTCCAGTAGGGACACAGTTTTCGACTCAGGACAGAGCCAGAACCCTATATATATCAAAGATGGATAAACCTTTAAAAAATGGAAGAATTTCCACAAGTCCGGAGACATCAAACTGAATAAATCACAGTCCGTGTCTGAGGTGTAATTTGAAACTGAAATAAGATGCCTGCAAAACCTATTAATCAAAGGCTCCGCCAATAGAACTTTTTTCTCTCCACCAAGACAATAACTGGAGCAAAGAATGATCACAAAAACACCGTCATACATCAACATAGCAAAAACACCCATCTTGTGCGGGAAGCCGATATCAAGACTATTTATGTGGGTGCAGGCAAAACAAAGGACACCTCAAAGTAAGAAAGGTCCAGGAGATTAATAGGTCTTCTGCATAAGGGCTCCTCCAACTTTTTCGACTTGTGTCTTACCAGCCAATCCATAAGGCATCATAGGACCTCATTACCAAAAAAAAAAATGTAAAAATACTACCATGCTGTGCCCACATAACCCCTAGAAGCTACATGCAGATGCCACCATGCATTGCACATAATATCCCTTGCGGCACAACAAAATACTTTGGCGTATAAGATTCTGGAACACCAATAAAAACACCTCTGTGCTACACCAAATACCTGAACAGAAGCACCAAATATTATAGTGCATCACAAAATACCTCCCTTACACCAAATATCAGTATGGTAGAAAATGCCCACTCGCCAAAAAGCACCAAATATTACAATGCAGCACAAAATACCTCCCTAATACCAAATATTTGAGTTCAGCACAAAATAACTCCCATGGTGCATCAAATACAACAGTGTAGCGCAAAATACCTCTCGTAATACCATGATATAACACCTGTTATACCAAATTCTGGAGAATCAAGTAAACACCCCTGTGTTACAAAAAAATACATCCACTGAAGCACCAAATAGTACAGTGCAGCACAACATACCTCCCAGGAAGCACCAGATATCATAATGCAGCACACAATACCTTCCCCACACCAAGTAACATAGTGCAGCAAAAATTGCTTTCTGTGTAGCAGCAAATATCACAATACAACACAATATACCACCCAGAAAGCATCAAACACAACCCTGCAGGTCAGAATACCTCCCAAATCACCTTCATATATTTGTCACATCAAATTCTAGAGCACATAAGTAATCACCACTGTGCTACACAAAATACGACCACAGAAGCAAAGAAAGAAATATAACGGTGCAGCACAAAAAACTTCCCCAGTGCAGCAAAAATACCTTCCAGAAAGCACCAAACCTCATAGTGCAGCAAAAAATACATCCCCACACCATATAAAAGAATGCAGCACAAAAAACCTCAGCATTAAATATCTCGCAAAAACATCGAATACACCAGTGTAGCTCAAAACACTTCCCCAAACACTATAATATAATAGCTGACACAACAAATTCCAGAGGACACCATTGCGCTGCACATAATACTTGAACGACCGAATACCACACTGCAGCTCAAAATACCTACCTCACACCAACATCACAGTACGGCACATAATACCAACCAGGAAGCACCAAATATAACACTATATTTATAACAAGCACCAAGAAAACACCGCTATACTACACAAAAGCACCAAATATTACAGTGCTGCACAAAATACCTCCCACGAAGCAGCAACTACGTCAGTACAGCTAAAAAGACTCCCCAAACACCACAATAAAATATTTGTCACAGCCAGTACAAAACAAGCAAAAAAAAAAAAGGCATTTTATAATATGCTGTAAATTATAAAAGTTCTAAAAGATATAGGGGCAGATTTACTTACCCGGCCCACTCGCGATCCAGCGGCGCGTTCTCTGCAGTGGATTCGGGTCTTCTGGCGATTCACTAAGGCAGTTCCTCCGACGTCCACCAGGTGTCACTGCTGCGCTGTAGAGCATCGGAACGCACTGGAGTTCACGATCCTATTCCGGGTGAAGGTAAGCGCGTGTCCAGCGACACATTTTTTATTTTTTTTTAAATGCGGCAGTTTCTCCAAATCCGTCGGGTTTTCGTTCGGCCACGCCCCCCGATTTCCGTCGCATGCATGCCGGCACCGATGCGCCACAATCCGATCGCGTGCGCCAAAAACCTGGGGCAATACAGGGAAAATCAGCGCAAATCGGAAATATTCGGGTAACACGTCGGGAAAACGTGAATTTGGCCCTTAGTAAATGACCCCCATTATAGAGCATGGAATATAACAAATTGATATTGGGGAGTTCCCTTTAAAACAGCGACTTAGTCAAATTGAATGTAAAGTAGCAAAACAGAAAAGCAGAATGTAAAACATTTGAATATTCATTGTGTACTAGATGAATATATCCGGAATGTAATTCTTCCTCCGCATTGTAGCCGGAGATCACTTCCCCTTTAAGTGCGGCTGTGAATGGGAGTATTATGCACATAAAGCGCCAAACAACACTGATTAAAAGAATCTGTTAAGAAAGTAGAGAGGCCGGAAACTTCATTATTTATATGAATCGAGCTCAGGTCTGGGATATTCATCTTTTGCGGAATAAAAATACAGCTCGGCTCGGGTATTAACATACAAAACAAATGTATAAATTATATTGTGGAAACAGTTCATTACTTGAATGATTTACTCTTCAAATCAATTTTACACTCCCGAGCCACAAATATACACGGCGCGTCCTAAGAAGCGGCTTCGGGGGCTGAGATTTCTGAAGTATTGTCCAGGACTGGAATCTAATATACAGCTCAACGTTTAAGAAAGCCGGTGTGACTGTTCAGCCGCTTCTCTTCTACGGACACTACGTGCTCAAAAGGTTTACTTTTGGACAACCTTGGCCACGGGCCAAAGGCGTAATTAGGGCTTCAATACTGGAGCGTAAACAATACTCATTGGGGCTCATTTACTGAGGGTCGCGGGTCGCACTTTTGTCAAACTGTTCTCCTTTTTTGGGGATTGCATGGCTTGGACTTGGTATTTAACAGGTGTCTGCGCTGGGATTTTGGCACATGCATCACATGCTTGGGGGGCGTGGCCGTCGGACGTTCCTAAAGATTCGGACTGAGCGCGGGATTTAATGTTCAAATTGTGTCGCAACCCCAAGCACTTGCATTCACCAGGAAGAAGAAGGTGAACTCCGTCGGACCTGAGCGGGGAAGTGACACATGCAGGTTATCGGGCGCACGATCTTGGTAAACAAACAATGCACTTTCTGTGAACTCCAGCGGACGGGTAAGTAAATGTGCCCTATTAAGTGACCTCATGACTATATTACTTGTCTTGTCTTTTCCTCCCAGCACAGATCATCATGATGACTTCTTCCAGCCACAATGGGGCACATTTACTTACCCGTCCGGAGAAGTTCACCCGAAGTGCATTATTAATTCCCGCGCTCAGTCCGAAACAGTCGGATCATCCAACGTCCCCCCCCCCGATTTCTGTCGCATGAAAGCCGGCGCTGCTGCTCCAAAATCCGAACGCGTGCGACACAATCCCCTTCTAAATCCCTGTCTCAGTGGCCCAAATCTCGGAAACCATGAACAGTACGACGGAAATGTGATCCATGGACCCTTAGTAAATAAGCTCCAATGTGTCTTCTCAAAGACAACCTGTCACCAGATTTTACCCCATTAATCTGGCAGCCTATTCAGGAGGGGATAAAATGTCCTTTCTAGAATTCACTCTTTTATGTGAAATATCACCCATTTCCCTATAAAAAAAAAATCTTCTCCAAAGTCATGTGACAATGAGTAGAGAATTATGAGTAGTCATTAAGCCTGATATTAGTGGCGTAACACAACCAGTGGGCCCTGGTGCGAACTTTGCATAGGAGACCTATATACCTAAACTCTGTCTACCTCCTCCATCCCATACATTACACATGATATAACACATATAGGATGCACAGACATATACACGAAGCATCATACATGTACACCATATACTGTCCAGCATCCGTAAAAATGTATAATAAATGTATGTCCAAGTGGGAGGTTACTTTGGCCACCTGGTTGTTTGGGTAATTGTGTAGGAATGGAAGCTGCCCCCATGGGATCATTGGAGGAGCTGACACTAACTGAGAGCCAGAATCACACTACCCTAGCACAGAGCGCAGCAGTTTAACTCTATAGATACCACAGGCAATGCTGACGTTGCTGGCATGTAAGGAGTTAATAAAAGGAGGATGGTCCTTCTCCTTCCCCGTCACCACCCACACACTGTGATCATGGGGGGGCGCGAGTGGTTGTCAGTCGGAAACCTAAGCCTATTAGGCAAGAAATAGCATTACATAGGCGATCAAGAAGCAGACACCTCCAAAAAATATTTTGCAGGTGGGAAAAGTTACATATTTTTACCCCATCCACCCAGAATGGGTTAATAAAAAAAAAAAAGGTTGTATGCAACTCCCGAATAGTACCATTACAAAATACTACTTATCTCTAAAAAAAAGCAAGACCTGAATAAAATAAAATTTAAAAAGGGCCAATTGGGTTAAAATGTGAAAATTTGGTGCATAATTCCCAAATATTTTCACATATTTCAAATATTATTTTTTTAAAAAAATTGATATGCAGAAATCCAATGGGTTCATTTTCCAACTTTCTTAGGAAGTTTCTGACTAACTTTGTCTCTCGCATCTGCTAGAAGTGCGACTAGGTCAGGACCGTCTTTATATCTATTTTTAATTGGCCCGTGGGACAAATCTTAACCTCAACCTTCGGTGACCTCAATTTGACGACCCATTAAAGCGAGTCATAAATGTCTTCATGTGTGGCTCATAGCTGGCGATCATTTCACTTTAATTAACCTTTAATATTAATCAAATTTCATTTGCGGTAATTGGGTAGATTGCGTTTTGGCTCCTCACCCCCCCCCTTATATTTTTGCTCTTATTGGATGAGCTAATTAAAGGCGCGCTGTGGTCCCCGGTAGAATAGAGCCTTTATTTATTGGTCAATACCAATGATTATAAATAATGTAAAGCCGCCACGAGGAGCCGTGATGTGGAGCTGTCAGTCGTCTGACCGGAGAAGACTTAATGCTTTGTAATTAACTTTACCGTGAGCTAATTTGTTCTCCGCGGTTCCGCGAGTAAAAAGAGTCGTACATCTTTCATAAGAATAGACATCTCTTCAAGCAATCAACGTCAAAGGTGTCAACATTTCGTGACAAAGCGACGGAAGGCTGATAAACAAATCTAAAGGCTTCCAAAAATGTACTGAGGGGGAGGGGTGCACTGTGGCACCAGGGACCCCAGGGTGACTCTGATGAAAATAAAGAGGTTACTTCCAAGGTTGGTCCCCAACCTTATCTGTAACAGGGGAAAGTGGTTTGATAAGTTTTTTTGGAGGGACCAGCATAGGGGATTCTGGGTAATTGGGGATATCAAGAGGCCTGGCGGGCATCCCCCTGTACCATACAGCAGAGAGAAGAGAAAGAAGGGACTGGACAATAACGATACAGGGTGCTATGGACATAACCAGTAGTAGCTGTTTTACTACCCTTTTATTGGGGGTCATTCACTCTGCTCCTCTGGATTTTCCAGTTTTCATGATCGTTAGATGCAAGAACAAAACACAAAAATTGCAGTGGTCGGGAACAAGTGGAGGGAGGACCCTGCCTGTGAGGGCACCCAATCTATATGGGATGGAAGATGGAGACTTGAGGTGATGGAGCAGAGCAATGCAGTTATTGTGTATTGTAGGCTACCCTGTACGGGTGGGTTTTCAGGTTACGTGTGAAGGTTTGGAAGGTGGGGAACAATCTGACACATTTTGATAGAGAGTTCCAGAGTTTGGGGGGAAGCACGGAGGAAATCCTGGAGACAATTGAGAGAAGAGCAGATGCTAATAAACTAAAGCAGACGATCCTCTTTGGATATTCTTGATGGGCTGTGATGGTGATGATCTTTGGATATCCTTGGTGCTGTGATGGTGTGATCTTTAGATATCCTTGATGGGCTGTAATGGTTGCGGTCTTTGGATATCCTTGACTGCAAAATACCTACCTCATACCAACCCGAAGCATCAAATATAACAGAATTTTTATACAAAGGCGCCAAGAAAACAACCACAATGACTACACAAAAGTACCATAATATCAGTGCCTGCACAAAATATCTCACACAAAACGCCACAACGTCAGCACAGCTAAAAGATCCCCAAACACCATAATAAAATAAGCGCTCACACCAGTTACGAAACAAGCAAAAAAAGAATTATAGAGCAGGGAATATAAAAAATTGATATTAGGGAGTTCCTTTAAAACAGCGACACTTAGGCAAATTGAATGATAAAGTAGCAAAACAGAAAAAGCGGAATGTATAACATTTGAATATTTCATTGTGTACTAGATGATTATATCCGGAATGTTATTCTTTCCTCCGCATTGTAGCCGGAGATCACTTCCCCTTTAAGTGCGGCTTGTGAAGGGGCGTATTATGCACATAAAGAGCCGAACAACACTGATTAAAAGAATCTGTTAAGAAAAAAAGGGTTTGAAGGAGAGGCCGGAAACGTCATTATTGATATGAATCGAGCTCAGGAGTATGGGATATCATCTTTTGCAAGATCGGCCAGAAATAAAAATACAGCTCGGCTCGGGTATTAACATAACAAAACAAATGTATGAATTATAGTTGTGGAACAGTTTCATTACGTGATGATATGATTTACCTTTCAAATCATATTTTACACTCCCGAGCCACAAATGATACACGGCGCGAGTCCTAAGAAGCGCTTTGGGGGCCTGAGATTTCTGAAGTATGGTCCAGGATTGGATCTAATATACAGCTTAACGTTTAAGAATTAAAGAAAGAAGTGTTGTGTGTGTGACTGTTCAGCCGCTCTCTCTTCTACGGACCGACGTGCTCCAAAAAGGTTCTTTATTTTTGATAACCTTGCCCCGGCATAAGTAGGGGCACTTCAACACAGGAAAAGAAACATACTCGTTGCGGGGGCTCATTTTACTAAGGGGT
Organism: Engystomops pustulosus; assembly: GCA_019512145.1. NCBI lineage: Eukaryota > Metazoa > Chordata > Amphibia > Anura > Leptodactylidae > Engystomops > Engystomops pustulosus. Next base: position 3,250,309 of record CM033645.1, read on the forward strand.
CCCGGGATTGCCCACTTTGTCATACTGTGCCTCCAATTTTAGGGGATTTGCACCACTGGACAGGTATTTAACAAGCCTCTGCGCTTGGGATTTGGCAGCATGATCGGTTGTTTGGTTGCAGCATGCGCCAGCTTCCTGCAATGCCAAATCGGGGGGTTGGTGCCAGGGACGATACTACATTGGAGACTGAGCGCATGATTTAACTTTCAAATGGTCGAAAGCCCAAGCACTTACCCTGCACAGGAAGAAGAAGGTGAACTCCGTCAGACCTGAGCGGGGAAGGGGGGAAGTGACATTGGCGCCAAACGATATTAGTGAATCGCGGCAGAGTGCATTATCATCAAACAATGACACTTCGGTTGAACTCCAGGCGGAAGGTAATACCATGTACTGCCATATGCCCTATAACGTGACCTCATGACTATATACTTGTCTTGTCTGTTCCTCCCAGCCCAGATAATATGATGACTTCTTCCAGCCACAATGGGGACTACATTTACTTACCCGTCCGGAGAGGAGTTCACCGGATGGAAGTGATTTCCGACAATTAATGCACGTGCCGCGATTCACAAGATCGTGCGCCTCCGATATTCTCTGCATGTGTCGCTCCTGCTCAGGTCCCCGGAGTTCACTTCTTTCTCGATTTTGTTGTAAGCAAGTGCCTGGATGTGACACAATATAAATTATTAATTCACGCGCTCAGTCCGAATCAGTCGGATCATCAACGAAATGCGATCCATGGACCACTTAGTAAATAAGCCCCAATGTGTCTTCTCAAAGACAACCTGTCACAGATTTTACCCATTAATCTGGCAGCCTATCAGGAAGCGGGTGGATAAAATGTCCCTTTTACAGAATTTCACTCTTTTATGTGAAAGTAATCACCCATTCACCTTTATTAACCAAAAAAAATCTTCTCCAACGTCAGTGACAATGAGTTAGAGGAATTATGAGTAGTCATAAGCATGATATAGTGCGTAACACAACCAGTCGGGCATGGTGCGAACTTTGATAGGAGACCTATATACCTAAACTCTGTCTGCCTCCTCCATCACATACATTACACATGATAATACACATATAGGATGCACAGGACATATACACGCAGACACCATACAGGTACAACCAGATAATGTCCAGCATCCGTAAATAAACCTAAAATGTATAATAAATGTATGTCAAGTGGGAGGTTACTTTGGCATCCATGGAGGTTGGGGTAATTGTGAAGGAATGAGAAGCCTGCCCCCATGGGATCATTGGAGAGAGCCAACAATAACTGAGAGCCATGAATCACAATACCTAGCAACCAGCGAGCGCAGCAGTTTAACTCTATAGATCACAGCGCAATGCTGACGCTTGCTGGTGCTGGCACTGTAGGAGTTTTAATAAAAGGAGATGGTCCTTCTCCTTCCCGTCCCCCTCACCACACCACACCACCTGTGCTGCCAATCAGGGGGGGGGGGGGGGGGTAGTTGGTAGAGTGGTCGGTAGCGGCGGGGGATTGGCGGGGGGGGGTAGTTTAGAGTGGGTTGGCAGTCCGAAAACCAAGCCTATTAGGCAAGAAATAGCATATTACATAGGCGATCAAGAAGCAGACACCTCCAAAAAATATTTTGCAGGTGGGGAAAATTACATATTTTTACCCCTTCCACCCCGAATGGGTTAATTAAAAAAAAAAGTTGTTTTGCAACTCCCGAATAGTACCTTACAAAATACTACTTATCTCTAAAAAAAGCAAAAAAATGACCTGAATAAAAATAAACTTAAAAAAGGGTCAATTGCCGGTTAAAATGTGAAAATTTGGTGCATAATTCCAAAATACTTTCAATATTCAACTATTATTTTAAAAAAAATTGATATGCAGAAATCAAAATGGGTTAATTTTCCAACTTTCCAGTAGGAAAGTTCTGACTTAATTGTCTCTCGCTCTGCTAGAAGTGCCGACTAGGTCAGGATGTCTTTTGATATCTCGCGAGGGACAAATCTTAAACCTCAACCTTCGTGTGACCTCAATAACGACCCATTAAAGAGAGTCATAAATGTCTTCATGTGTGGGCCTCATAGCTGGTGATCATTTCACTTATTATCCTTATATTAATCAAATTTCATTTGCAAGTCATTTTGGGTGTGATGCGTTTCGGCCCTCACACCCTCCACCCCTATATTTTTGCCCGTACATGATGAGCATAATTAACAGTGCGGCCTCGCTGTGGTCCCCGGTAGAATGAGCCTTTATTTAGTGAGTCAATAGCCAATGTTATAAATAATGTAAATGCGCCACGAGAGCCGTGCCTTGTGGAGATGCAGTAGTCTGACCGGAGGAGAGAAGTGAGGAAGACTTAGATTGCTTGTAATTAACTTTACGTGAGCTAATTTGTTCTCCGCGGTTCACGCGAGTAAAAAAAGAGCGTAAATCTCTTTCATAAGAATAGAAATCTCTTCAAGCATCAAACGTCAAAGGTGTCACATGTCGTGACAAAGCGACGGGAAGGCTGATAAACAAAATTCTAAAGGCTCAAAAATGACTGAGGGGGAGGGGTGCAACGTGGCACCAGGGACCCCAGGGTGACTCTGATGAAAATAAAGAGGTACTTCCAAGAGTGGCGTCACCAACCTTATCTGTAACAGGGGAAAGTGGTTGATAAGTTTTTTGGAGGGGACCAGCATAGGGGGATTCTGGTTGGGAATTGGGGATATTCAAGAGACCCTGGCGGGCATCTCCCTGTACCATTTGTGACAGCAGAGAGAAGAGAAAGAAGGACTGGACAATAACGATCTACAGGGTGCTATCACATAGCCCGTAGAGCTGTTGACCTACCCTTTTAATTGGGGTTAGTCACTCGCTCTATGGATTTCCAGGTTTTCATGATCGTTAGATGCAAGTACAGAACAAAACACAAAAATGCAGTGGGCGGGAACAAGTGGAGGGAGGACCTGCCGGTGAGGGACCCATCTATATGGGATGAAGATGGCGACTTGATGGGGATGGAGCAGAGCCAATGCAGTTATTGTGTATTGTAGGGCTACCCTGTCACGTTTTGGTGGTGGGTTGTCAGGTTACTTGTGAAGGTTGGAAGGTGGGGGGGGGACAATCTGACACATTTTGATAGAGAGTCCAGAGTTTGGGGGGAAAGCACGGGAGGAAATCCTGTGAGATAATTGAGAGAAGAGCAGATGACTAATAAACTAAAGCAGACGATCACTCTTTGGATATCTTGAATGGGCGTGATGTGGTGATCTTTAGAATCCTTATGGGCTTGTAACTGGTGGTGGTCTTTGGATATCCTTGATGGGGCTGTAATGGTTGTGGTATTTTAGGATATTCCTTGATGGGCTGTTAATGGTGGTGGTCTCTTGGATATCCTTGCGGGGCTGAATGGTTGTGGTCTTTGGATATCCTTGATGGGCTGTAATGGTTGTGGTCTTTGGATATCCTTGATGGGCTGTAAATGTTGTGGTCTTTGGATATCCTTGATGGGCTGTTATGGTTGTGGTCTTTGGATATCCTTGATGGGCTGTTATGATAGTGGTCTTTGGATATCCTTGATGGGTTGTTATGATGGTGGTCTATGGATATCTTTGATGGGTTGTTATGATGGTGGTCTTTGGATATCCGCAGTGCTGTGATGGTGGTGGTCTTTGGATATCCTCGGTGGGCATTGATGGTGGTGGTCTTTGGATATCCTCAGGTGGGCTGTGATAGGGGGTCTTGGATATCCTTGATGCGGCTGTGATGGCCGATGGTCTTTGGATATCCTATGTGATGCGGCTGTAATGGTTGTGGTCTTTGGATCATCACGTTGGGCATGTGATGGTGGAGATCTTTGCGATATCCTCGGTGGGCTTGATCGGCTGTGATGGTGTGGTCTTTGGATATCCTCAATGGGCTGTGATGCGTGGTGTCTTTGATATCCGTTGAGGGCGGGCGGGTGATGGTTTGGGCTGGATACTCAGTTGGGCTGTGATGGTGGTCTTTGCGATATCCTCGGGAGGCTGTGATGGTGGTGGACTGTCGATATCCTGGAGTGCTGTGATGGTTGGAGGTCTTTGGATATTTGAGGTGCGGCTTAGTGATGGTTGTGCGTCTCTTGGTATACTTTATGGATGTGATCGGTTTAAGTCTTGGATATCCTGGGTAGGCTGTGATGTTTTTGGGCTTGTATATTCTAGGTGAGGCGGTTGATGGTTGTTGGTCTTTGGATTATACGCAAGAGGCTGTAGATGGTGGTGTGGCGGTATTTGGAATCCTCGGGCGGCTCGAGGCGTTATGGAATGGTGGTGGTCTTTGGATATCCTCGGGAGGCTGTAATGGTGGTGGTCTTTGGATATCCTTAGTGCTTAGTGATGGTGGTGGTCTTTGGATATCCTTAGTGCTGTAATGGTGGTGGTCTTTGGATATCCTTGATGAGCTGTAATGCTAGCAGTCTTTGAATATCCTTTGCGTTGTGATGTGTCTCACCTTGTAGTCTGTGTTGTAGAGCGCTGTGATAGCTGT
>CM033645.1:3254884-3284510 GCA_019512145.1 Engystomops pustulosus
GGTCTTTGGATATCCTTGTATGAGCTGTGATGCTAGACGGTCTGGGAACTATCCTGTGTTGTGATGTGTCTCACCTTGTAGTCTGTGTTGTAGAGCGCTGTGATAGCTGTTGTTACTCTCTGTGTACCTACAATGTGATGTTTTGTTGTTTTGATGCTTTCTAGCACCTGCTCGCATTGTTACCGAACGCCTGTTTACCATCTGTTCAACAAACCTAAGGGGCAAACTTGGTTATTTTTGAAGAATGAATAGGAGCAATCCTTCTCCGATCTGCGGAGTTATCGCTTCGGTTCTTATTCTAAAGCTTCACCTTTGATTAACATTTGCTTTATAGTTACCACATGTTGAACCTCTTCTCTCTGGAGGATGTCATTATCTATTTTACTGCTTTTCTTATCTGTTAGGGTTTTATTTTCTTTTTGAAATGTTGTAAAAATTTATCTTATGGAAACTTAAAAACTGCTGTTGGCTGATCAGATATTGTTATCGTGTCTCTCCGCATTGTATTTATTGCTACATTCTATCCCATTTATGTCTATACAGTACGGGATTTTTGTGCATAATAAATAAAACCAATATCTATTACATTTTCTCCCCGCTCCACACACCCTTCATTATATATAAATATATAAAAGTCATGCAAGGTGAAAAAAAAGGAAAAAAAACGTGCGTGAGTAAAATCTGCAATAAAAATGCACAGAAAACGCTGAACTAAATAGACAAATCCGCATGAAAAATGCACATAAAAACTATGGGGGTCATTTACTAAGGGCCCGAATCGCGTTTTTACGTCGGGTTACCCGAATTTTACCGTTTTGCGCCGATTTTCCCTGAATTGCCCCGGGATTTTGGCGCACGTGATCGGATTGTGGCGCCTCGGCGCCGGCATGCACGTGATGGAAATGGGGGGGGGGGTGTGTGGCCGTCGGAAAACCCGTCGGATTCCGAGAAACTGCCGTATTTTTTTAAAAAAATGTGACGCTTGACACGCACTTATCTGCACCCGGCCCGGCTTGGTGAACTTCAGTGCACTCTGACAGAATTCAGCTCAGCAGCGACACCTGGTGGACGGCGGAGGAACTACCTTAGTGAATCGCCGGAAGACCCAAATCCACCGCAGAGAACGAGCAGCTGGATCGCGAATGGATCGGGTAAGTAAATCTGCCCCAATATGTATTGGATGCAGATTTTCTGTGTGACTTTGTTGAACTCTATGTCAATTGGCGTCTATTGAAGAGTCCAGGCAGCTTTTACAACATTCTGGAGGTCGTTATAGCCTGATAAACTCTGACCTAAAGACTGATCTGTGGTGACCTCAAAAGACATTTGGTCATCTCTACTCGAAACACCCCCCTCCCCCCTCCTGCATCAGGACTTGAAAACAAAGAACTGTTTAAATATTCCTGGACTCTCACCCCCATTAACACTTTATCCAATCCTGAATGACCCTGTGGACTAATTAATCAATGGGAGGTTCTGAAACCTGAACTGAGCAGAGATCTTATATAACAATAAGAGATACAGGAAATAGTGTTCACTCGTTGGGGGCTGCTTGAAAAGCTGAGTGTGTTCCATTTTTTTACCACCTCCAGGAAAACAGGAATTTATTTTATTTGTAAGTTTCTGTTATTTTTCACCCTTTTTATTTTATAACTGTTTTGTCGTCTTGTGTGTCATTTTATTTTGTAATTCTTTTGTTTTTAATTTATTTTTGATGCACTGTACACTTTTTTGTAATTTAAGCCTTTACTTTAATGTTGGTCCCTGTATGCTCTGCGAACTCATAGCCTTGTAAAGTGTGGTTAGCTGTGTGACTACTAGAGAGCTGAGCGTGCATGTCTAGTGGTGTGACAAGGTGACTGCTAGAGAGCTGAGCGTGCATGTCTAGTGGTGTGACAAGGTGACTGCTAGAGAGCTGAGTGTGCATGTCTAGTGGTGTGACAAGGTGACTGCTAGAGAGCTCTATAATGGAAGCTTAGATATAGCACCTCAGCTATGTGTATGGTAGATTTTTCTATACTGACAACTTAGATGCAACAACTTGGCTTTGTGTATAGTAGATACTTCTATAATTTAGATACAAGGACCCTGCGGACGGTAGAATCTTTAAATACTCATCTGTATGTATGGTAAATGTTATTGAGCTGTGACTTCTTCAATGATCTCCTGTATCGCTATGTGCAGTCCCCTCCATACAGACGAGGGCTAGCACAATACTGTAACCCTAACAGCTTGACTGGATCTATTGGGAGTTTAGGGGTTAATAATAGTATTTCAGATTGGAGTAAGGAGTTGGAAATAATTATAGTATCCCTGGTGGTCTAGGGGTGGGGTTAGCTGTTAAATAGGGAGGTTGATGTCCTTTATTATAGGGTTCGCTTAAAGCCGGAGCAGGAAGCTGTTACAGGAATACTACATGTGTGCTGGAAAGTAGGAAAAATGCTGAATATGCAGCCAGTAAAATAGCTGCTAATTCCCAGAAACTGGCTGGATGGAGCCCTAATAACCTCTGGGGGGGATATACTATACACTTAGCTGCCAGAGGACTTAGGGGGAGTGATATATATGAAGGACCAGTGCTCATCTACTAGGGATTATTGCATTGTAAACCAGTTTACCAGCTCCCTCTAGTGGTGACTACAGGCAGTCATCATTCTATTCTTTACATAAAGGGATATTTCCATTTGTGATGGTTACAGCATATCCCCAGTATATGTCTTAAACGTCTGATAATTGCAGAACATTGGACCCTTTCTTATGACTGCAGTGAGGTGGGTGCACATATCGTAGAGCGTAATCAGAGCCGTGTGATAATAATGGCTTGTGCACCTGTGTGACATCACATGACCAAGGACACATTTCTGTCCACTGGAAGTAAATATAGAAGCTTTCTATAGCAGGACAGCAAGCAGAGATCTAGAAAACAATAGGGATTTGATGCAGAAAGGAAAGTTATATACCGTATGTACTCGAGTATAAGCCGAGGTCCCTAATTTTACCACAAAAACCTGGTAAAACCTATATTTTTTTTTACTCAAGTATAAGCCGAGTTTGGGTTTTCAGCACATTTTTTTGTGCTGAAAACTAGGCTTATACTCAAGTACATATGGTAACTTTTCTTTATGCAAACAATATCAATTATTTGCTGAAAGTGGACAACCCCTTTAAAAGGAAAGCGGGAGTTGGTTTTTATATGCAGCTCACGTTTCCGACTATGGGGGTAATTTACTAAGGGCCCGAATCGCGTTTTCCTGACGCTTTACCCGAATATTTCCGATTTGCGCCGATTTTCCCTGTATTGCCCCGGGATTTTGGCGCACGCGATGGGATTGTGGCGCATGGGGGGGCGTGGACGAACAAAAACCTGACGGATTCGGAAAAACCGCCGCATTTAAAACAATAAAAGTGTCGTTTGGGACGCGCTTACCTTCACTTGGCCCGGCTCGGTGAAGTTGAGTGCGTTCAGTTGCTTTTCAGCGCAGCAGCACCACCTGGTGGACGGCGGAGGAACTACCTTGATGAATCCCGGCCGGACCCGAATCCACCGCAGAGAACGCGCCGCTGGATCGCGAACGGACCGGGTAAGTAAATCTGCCCCTATGTCTTTAGCTGCTTGTATCTCTGGAACAAATGTGTCCTGAAATATGAGATTCTTAAAATCTGCTGACGGGTTCCCTTTAAGTTCCACCTCTGTCTGTGGAATCTATATACCTTGCTGACAGTACAGTAGCGATGATGGGGCAGATGCCCTGTTTACCCTCTCCTGCCTATGGGTAGATATCCCCAAAAAGTCCCAGCTCTCCCAGCAGAAATGTAATATCTGTGTCAGGTTTTCCTTCTCTCTCCAGTCCCGGATTGTTTCTCGCTTCCGTGAGATATCTATCTACTTCTCCAGCCTCATTCCCAGCTCCGTATCTTCTCAGATTTATGATTGTTAAACTCTCCATAAGCTGATAACATGTATGCTGAGCAAGTGCTGCTACTGAGAAGTCTTCATCCATTATTAATAGGACTCTACAAGAAATGCTGCTTCCAGTGGACGTCATCCTGTCCTGGCTCCAGGGGATGGGTCCTGCGAAAAAAAAATCTGACCCAATCAGGAACGCAGCTACAAATGATCCAAGGGCACATGTCTAGTTTGGGTTTTCTTGCAATTTCTTTCAGTCCTAACCCATCGACTTAACGATGTAGAACTCTTGACCTGCTTAAAGGAAATCTACCATGAAAATCCATTGTGATAAACCAGGGACATTACTCATAGATCCAGGCACCGGGACTGTGGGAATCTTCTTATATGTGTTATCCATGGCCTCCTGTCTTTTAAAAAGTAACTTTTAAAATTTTGCTAATGAGTCAGTGTAACATCCTGTGAAGCTGCAGCACAGAAAGGGCTCTGGTAACACCCCCTTCTGACTCTTTTTAGTATTATTTTAAAAAGTAAATTTTAGAAGGAAGGAGACCATATGGATAACTAATACAAGAAGATGACCACAGTTCCGGTGCCTGGATCTATGTGTAATGTCCCTGGTTTATCAGGATGGATTTTGATGGTAGATTTCCCCATGTTGCTGACAACATATATATGACAATTTTTCTAGCATGGTAGCTTAGATAAAGATACAGATTTGATATAGAAACTCCGCTCTATGTATGGTAGAAACCTATATAATAGCAGCTTAGATACAGCAGCCCAGCTGTATGTATGGTAGATACCACTATAATGGAAGCTTAGATACAGTAGCCCAGCTCTATGTATGGTAGATACCTCTATAATGGGAGCTTAGATACAGTAGCCCAGCTGTATGTATGGTAGATACCTCTGTAATGGAAGCTTAGATACAGCAGCTCATCTCTATGTATGGTAGGTACCTCTGTAATGGAAGCTTAGATACAGCAGCCCAGCTCTATGTATGGTAAATACCTCTATAATGGAAGCTTAGATACTGTGCTCAGCTCTATGTATGGTAGGCACCTCTATATTGGAAGCTTAGATACAGCATCTCAGCTCTATGTATAGTAGATACCTCTATAATGGCTGCAAAAATACAGTGTTCAACATTTAAAGATTAATGATCTCCTGACAGGAGAAAGGGGACGTGCCTGGTCGTCTGTGTATCATAGATATCCGTGCATGGAGCAGGACGAAAGATTTATAATACTTAGACTGCCAGACATAAGATCAAATGGTTGCAAGTGACATCTTAGGTTATGGGCTGGGATGCCACTGTGACCACGGGGACCCTGTACCTGGGCCTCTGGTCAAATATTAACCCTTTTTATTAAAGGAGTTGTACATGGAAGACATAGCTATTTTCTTCCAAGAACAGTGCCATACCTCTTCACAGGCTGTACCTGGTATTGCAGCTTAGCTAAATGTTATTGAATTGGACTGAGCTGCAATACCAGGAGCAACCTGTGGACAGAGAGGGGCACTGGACTGTTTAGTTTGGCAGACTAGCCGTATACAGTAGTGGATAGCTAGTATCCAGTGCTCTGTACCCCCCCATAGTCTCCATTTATATAGTCATGTTGCTGTTTCACTGCTGGAGGGCACAAGCAAATGGGGCGATCTGCCAGCATCCGAGCAGATGGACGATGCGGATGATGTCACAGTCACGTTTCCGGGATGGGAAGCATGCTCCAGCTGATAAGTGCTTCTTACACGGCCGGATGACTTGTGTCTGTAACACTAAAGTAGGAAAACCGTACAGTCTCACCGTCGTTTTGAAGAAAAAACACAATGGGGCACATTCACTTACCCGTCCGGAGGAGTTCACAGAAAGTGCATTGTCTGACGATCATGCACTGTGCCGCGATTCACTAAGATCGTGCGCCCGATATCCTGCATGTGTCGCTTCCCCGCTCAGGTCCGCAGGAGTTCACCTTCTTCTTCCTGGTGCATGTAAGTGCATTGTCTTGCAACACAATTTGAAACTTAAATCCCGCGCTCAGTCCTAATCAGTGGGATCGTCTGACGGCACGCCCCCTAAATTGTGCAGCATGAATGCCAGCGCAGCTGCGCCAAAAAACTATCGCATGCCCCAAAATCCCAGTGCAGACACCTGTTAAATACCTGTTACAGCCGTACAATCCCTGAAAATGGTGAAAAATCCGATGAAAGTGTGATCTGTGACCCCATGAGCCCCAGTATTTGAGATTTTACCATATATTTTAGGAGCAAAAATATTGCGACCAGGTATTAGCGGTTTTCAAAGGTGCTTCATACTGATGAAGGAATTTTAGGAATTTTTTCCTTACTTTTGTTGTGTTTTATATATGTTTCTTTTTTTTAATTTTACCGATATTTGGAACAATCTCAATCCCTGCCCTATCACAAATGTGTCTGGAAATTTCCTGGTAATTCTACTGCTATGACCTATCACCAATCATGAGATGGATCCATCTATTTACTAAGGACAGAAATCTCTGCTTCATGCATCCATTAAATGTATTCATGGCCTTTCCACACGATAGCTCATAAATACGTGATAGATACAGGTCACAGATCCTATCTAAAAAATGGGAGTTCCAACGGACCCCCTCCCTTTGCCTCGATGCCCCTAGATATTAAATTCTATAATTGTTATAGTGCAGAATTTCAACCGTACTTCTGATTCTTGTGGGTTGAACAATTGTTGGAATCACCCCGTCACCTGTGTACAAGGAAATCTACAGGACTGAGCTACTGAGCATGTGCGTCCACCTTGCTAAATGGTCATTGTGGGAGTAAATAAAAAGCAGGAGGCACCAGAACAAATTACATCTATACACATTCATTTAATTTCACTGAGAACTGAGAAATAAGTTTTCCTATGCATTTACTTGCGTGACCGCTCTAATTGTGAATCTCCCCTTTTTGTTACATTTTATCTGCACTGTTACACTGTATCTGTGTCTGTTTTGCTTACACAGGGTTGTCTAGACTTAATGTAATGTAATTTTCAATCTCAAAGGCCTGTAAGATATTTCCATTAGGCCTCAACTGATACATATTAATTAAATAAGTGTTGGTTAGGCACAGGATAGGACAGAAACCTTCTATGTCCTTCTATACCCACTGGAGGAGAGCAACTAATTCTCTCTTCTCCTTAAAGGAAAACTATATAACTTATAACATTATGCTAATGATCCAGAAGTTATTTGGGGGTGTTACCAGAGCCCCTCCGTGCTGTTGCTTACCAGGCAGTAAAATGGTGCAAAAGCAACCACTGTGTGAGATTACATAAAGCAGAGGGGAAATTATCTTGCACAGTCTGTGAAGCTGCAGCACGGAGGGGTTCTAGTAAAGCTTTTTTTAAAAAGTTGATTTGAGAAGAAATGCGGCCATGGATAACAAATATAAACAGATTCCCACAGTCCCGGTGCCTGGATCTATAAGTAATGTCCCTGGTTTATCAGGATGGATTGTGATGGTAGATTTCCTTAACCCATGGACACTTGGCTGCCCTGTTTATGAGTAATTTGTGGGATAAGTGGGGTAAATTCTAGAGAAATAAGCTAACAGTTATATTATGTGTATGGCAAAGTTTACTCAAGAACTTCTCTTTAAAGGACATCTACCACCAGGATGAAGGATTGTACACCAAGCACACTGACATACTGGTGTGTGCCCTCTTTGGCAGGATCTGCTCTTCTCCTTGTTTTTAAGAGGAACAAAAAGGCTTTAAAAATTATGCATATAAGCCTGAAGGGCTCCACACTCCATTAAAACCTATGGAGCCTGGAGCCCCTCAGGCTCATTTGCATACTTTTAATTATTATTAAAAGTAAAACCAGGGCATAAGAAGCTAAAAGAAGAACAGATCCTGCCAGAGGGAGCACACACCAGTATGTCAGTGTGCTGGGTTTACATTCCTTCATCCTGGTGGTAGATTTCCTTTAAAAACCAAAGTAGTCCAACTGTATATATATAAACATACACTGCATCAATGCCCATGATTATATGTTACTCTCTATATGATGGGGCATATGACAGGTGACTGCAGCATCCTCCTCCTCCTTTTTTTTTTGCATTTATCTGTTCAGGAAATCTATATCCCTGTGGTAATCTAATTGTCCTCTGACAGCTGTCAGTACAGGGAAATGAATACAATGCGAGAGGCGCTGCTATCATCCGCATCTCCTTTAATGCAGCATTAACCAGGGATCTATTGACTACAGGTCTAATTACTGGAAGAGCTTCTGCAGTCAAATGTTTCAGTAAATCAGATTTGACCAACATTTTCAAAAGTTTTAAAAGGCAAAGGATCGGTTCACTTTTCCCTGACCCAACATGTGAAGGGATATGTATTTATAATATATGGAAATATGCTTATAACGAACCTGCCAGCAGATACTATAAAACTACCAGCCCCATCCGGTAGAGGATGAAATTTCCTTTCTAGAATTCCCTCTTTTATTTGGAATGTCATCCATTTACCCATAACAAATTCCTCTAAAATGAGCAGAGGAGAGTCATATTTTTCTGAGATGATTTAAGTTCATAGGCTACAGGTGAAGGGTCACTTCAGACAACCCATTATGCTTTTTTTTTTTTATAGTACCTAGAAACATGCTGCCATGCTAAAGATAAAAATCAAATTTTTCAGATTGCATCAGGTTTGTGGTTCTGTGGTTCTGTGAGCTACAGAACCAGTGATACAGACAGTTAAGGAAATACTTTGTAACTGTTTATCTGTATTTTTCCAACTATGTCTATGATACTAGTAGATCCGGAGAAGAGATACATTGGGGCACATTTACTATGAACAGTGCAGTGTGTACTATGTGCAGTGTCCTGTGTATAGTGCAGGAGGCGCCAGATTCAGGATTTGTGGTGCCCGTTCTTCATGAATCTAGCGCCCCCTGCACTGCTCCGCCAGATTACGCCATATTTTTTTTGGTGCACCTTTAACATGGGGCATGCGACACACTTCTGTTGGACTTTGCATGTTAAATCTGGCGTACGGTCTGACTGAGCCCCGGGACGCCCCCTTCAGGGCAGGAATTTGGGTTGCATGAAGAATAGTGCAGCTATGACACAAAAGGGTCACATGCGGCACAAATGTGGCGCAGACACTTCTTTAAATACCTGTGCAAGCAGTTTGCATTAAAAAGAACGTACAACTCCTGCAGAAAACTGGCGCAAAGTCCTCAGTAAATGTGTGTATAGTGAGGCTGAATGTCCCAGCCAGTCATCACAGGGTTAAACCTTTGCCCCAGGTGTAAATGAGAGTGTAACCTACTTCCTGGGTTATACTTGCCTCCTCCCTCTGTGCTGCTGTAACCCCCCCCCCCCCCCATAATCTGTGGGCAGGGGGATTGTCGGACACGTTCTTAGGTGATTGTGTATAAGGTTGATCACATTAATGCCGTGCGATATACAAGTGATTTCCCCGCAGCCGCAGCGGCTCAGACAAACTACAGGGAGGAATTATATCTGAAAGCCGGAGGATTTACAGCCATGGACAAAGTCATCAGGAATATAAGAATCCCACGGCCCGGCCCATTCATCTGCAGGGACTGGACACCCATCCCCCAACCAACAAGTATTTATATCAGGCCCCATACACAGACATAACTAGAAGCACAGGGTCCTTACTTACCATGCCTGATGCCCCCCCCCCCCCTGACCATGTGACTTACAGTTGACCCCTCTTTTACCATGTTTCCTACACCTGACCCCCTCTTTTACCATGTGTCCTACACCTCACCCCCTCTTTTACCATGTGTCCTTCACCTGACCCCCTCTTTTACAATGTGTCCAATGTTTGACCTTCTCTTTTAACATTTGACCTACACCTCACCCCCTCTTTTACTATGTGACCTACACCTCACCCCCTCTTTTACTGAGATAGATAGATAGATAGATAGATAGGAGATAGATAGATAGATAGATAGATAGATGATAGATAGATAGATAGATAGATAGATAGATAGATAGATAGATAGATAGATAATAGATAGATATGAGATAGATAGATAGATAGATATTAGATAGATAGATAGATAGATAGATAGATTTATGGATAATTGATGGACTAGAGAGCTGAGCGTGCATGTCTAGTGGTGTGACAAGGTGACTGCTTGAGAAACAAGAGTGGATGTAGAGTGGGATACTTATTGGTCCCAGTATAAATGCAATAAGGTGTGGCAGCGGATCATATCTGGAGTGCTGGAGGTGTATGAGGTGTGATTTATGCTCAGTTTGTGTCCTGAGTCAAAGGTGAGCCCAAGTTTCAGTAGGTTAAATTAACCCGTGCAGTCGCACCCCAAGTCACGTGACGAGGCAGCGGTGTCCTCGCTGTTACAATCACCATCGTCCCGATGACTCTTTTCACTTTAGTGCTACTGTATTATGCTGAAGATTTTCCGTACCACAATCTGTAATTAATCCGCACAGAATCCGCAACGTGTGCAGATAGCCTGAGAAAGCCTGACCTCACCAACTAAGTCTAATATTGGGCTGACCCCAAGTGTTGTGTAGGGGATTGATTTGCAGCAGTCACCTCATTTTCAGCACCCCCGTCAACACAAGAGTTGATGGACACCTCTTAAAGCACATCTAGAAAACTCGTCCATCGATTTGTACGAATGTACATCTCCAGCTTGTCGTGACTCGGATTCATCTGTCTGCTGTAAAGCATATCCCTAAATGCTGTTAACAGATTGATAGGCGACTTCCCGCCCAGCTAGGTGTGTCAGCAGATGGCCAGAATGCCATGCCACAGGATCGGGGAGCCAAAAACAGGGTTTTAGCACTATGACCTCAAGGGTTTCCTCCGGGTCCTCCGGTTTCCTCCCACGCTCCAAAACATACTGGTAGGTTGATTAGATTGTGAGCCCCGTGGGGACAATTTCTGTGCAGGGCTGTGTAATCTGTGTGCGCTATATAAATAAAAGAATTATTATTATCATTATTAAGGAGTTTACAAAATTTCGTAAGAAGTATAAAATCTCCCCCAAAGTCATTGACGCCCCCATTGTGAGGTTTCCATCAAAGCTTTACGAATAGGTTCCATTTCTTTCTGACTTACAAAAAAAAAAAATTCACATCTGAATATTTCCGAAACTCGATATGATAGGATTTAATATCATTGTTACAGAAATGCCGCACGTGGTAGGACGCGATTAGATCTCGCTGATTTAAGACAAAACATGATTTGGATAGAAATAATGAGACAGACCCTTGGGTTTCAATGAATGTAACACAGATAAAGGCTTTTACCGATTTAGACAAAGTGGAACCGCAAAGAAAAATCAACAATTGACAACATGACACAATTATACGCCAATTCCGATTTCCGCTTTCCATTGTGAGAATGGAACATTTCCGATCAGTCTGATAAATACGGCAAAAGTCCTCTGTAGTGTGTATTGTACTCTACGTGCCAGTCAAAACGCACTGAAAAATTATTTTGGAACTGGGAACGGATTTAGAAAATTCCTCTTTTTATGTGTATAGAGCTCCCATGAAGATCTACTGTATACTGTATCCATGGTTACAGACTACAAACAAGCAAACCCTGCGTAGTCTGATTACTTTCCATCTAAGTCAGTGATGGCAAACCTTTTAGACACTGATTTGTGTCCAAACTACAACCAAAACCCACATATTTTTCACAAAGTGCCAATGCGACAATTTGAGCAGTAACTTATTACCCCCTGCTCTGTCACAGGTTTAAATTGTATAGGCACCTGAGGACACCAATACAGTAGAAAGGCGGAGAAGAAGTTTGGATTATCATTGGAGGTTCCTTCTAGGGTCCTGGGCTGCCTGGGACTGCAAGAGGTCTTGAGTCCTGTCTCATGAACTCTGCCCTGGGGTGATGGCAAGAGTGCTCGTATAGAGGGCTCTGAGTGCCACCTCTGGCACCCGTGCCATAGGTTCGCCACCACTGATCTAAGTAATGAAGAATACAGAGCTCCCTGATAAACCAAGGACATTACTCATAGATCCAGGCACAGTGACTGTTGTAATCTACTTATATTTGTTATAAATGGCCTCCTTCCTTCTAAAATCAACTTTTAAAATGATTCAAATGAGCCAGAAGGGCTCCTGGAGGGTGTTACCAAAGCCCCCTGCGATGTAGTTTCACAGGCAGTTACATTTTCTCCTCCATCTCCCCTTTCCCTGTTGTAATCTCACACAGCGGGAGAGGGAAAGTATTCCTGCACAGTATAACAGCCTGTGAAGCTACAGCACAAAGAGCTCTGGCAACACCTCAGAACCCTTCTGGCTCAATATCATATTATTAAAAGGTGATTTTAGAAGGCAGGAGGCCATGGATAACAAATATAAGAAGATTACCACAGTCCCGGTGCCTGGATCTAGGAGTTATGTCCCTGGTTTATCAGGCTTGATAGTAGATTTTCTTTAATCTAGGAGGGGTATAAAGTCATTTTTCCAATGCATGATCATTATATTCTCTTAAAATTTGGAAAGGTTCCTCATCTAAATTTTCGCTGAAGACAATAGAGAACACATTTCATGTATCTGTTCCTGAGCCTCGGTTCCTGCAGGGTCAACATTCTGATTTTGTCAACTTTATGTCCTCGTTTACACTTGTAAGATTTCCTGCGCGCGGTTCTAGTGCTCCGGCACAGGGCGGCCATATTTTAAATGTCAGCCTTATTTCATGTCCTATATCAGTCACTTGTTTAGTGCCTATAAATGTCATGCTCCGTCGTTTGTCCTGCTTCTCCTGCTCCGTGCCGGGAAGATGCCAGCGGGGGCAGGTTGTATGATGCCTCCAGGGGTAAATATATTTATATGTACAGTTATTGGCTTTGTATTGTCTGGACAAACAATGAACGATCCAGACATTTCGTGTCTACATGTCAGATTGTTCTGATGTGACCTGGATTATGGGGGAAACAGCAGGACAACAGAGAACCAGAACATAACGTACAGCTTAAAGGGATTGTTCAGACCTCCAATTAGGAGAGATAGTAGTATCAGAAAGGTAAAGGTTAAATAAATACGGCCTAAGCTGCAGTACCCCATAACAGCCACTATTCAGTGGATGAAGTATTTGCTCCTAGCACTATTCACTGTGATGAGAACAGCTGGGGATGTGAGGTGTTGAGACTTGAGTAGATGGGAGGAGCTGTGCAGCTCAATGCAAAGAGAACAGCAGTGTGAGGACATGTCAGTACAGAATATATGGAATATAAATCCAAATTTCACAGACCTGCTGCTACTATTAACGCATACATTAACCCAAGAACAATACTGAATGCTCTCTGCATAGATAACAGAGAACAGCAGTGTGAGGACACAACCCCAGTGCATGATGAGTAGCTACAGTCCTGGAATACAGACCCATATATCACAGTCCTGCTGATAACAACATACAGAACATAAAGGTATGATAACAAATCTTTCTAGGGTCAATACCTAATATACATTTCTAGGGACAATACCTAACTGGATGCAGAGAGAAAAGAGCAGAGAGCACAGCAGTGTAAGGACACACCTGCAGTGCAGGTGGAGAAAACACAATCCTTGAATATAAATCTATATTTTACAATCATGCTGCTACTAACAACAAACACTGTAGAGAGCACAGAGCACAGAAGTGTAAGGACATCTCTCCAGTGCAGGTGGATAAGCACTATCCTGGAATATAAATTCATATTTCACAGTCCTGCTGCTACTAATAACAAACGCAAAGGTCTTATTACACATCTCTCCAGTGACAATACCTATTAGTGGCTGCAGTGCTACATGCTGGCTGTTTCCCTGCTGATGTGACTGCTCCTCTATTTATATATAATTTGTTTATTCTTAACATTATATTATATTATATTCTCCTATTATAAGGGCTCAGTACTATTTTTGCCTGCCAGGATCGGCACCAGCTTGTGGGTTTATACTTATAGTTGCTACAGATATACAGAGAGTTACTTCACTCATGACCTTGTGAAGATCAGCGCCTGTAGGCAGCACATCTGTGGTTGGCAGTGAGGATGACATTTACAGCACACCAGATATTGTACATTCAGGAGGACAACTACAAATATTACCTCTCCTGAAGAAGTCAAGGTCCTAACCATCCTGGGGAGCAGCCTTATACATGTCTTCATAAGATCCTGGGTGTAAGAACCAATATGCTCAAACATCATCTAATCTCAAAGTCTGGACCATCCCACTAACGTAGCTGGATAGACCATAGTCATAGGTTCAACTACCTAAGGCTACATGCACACGAATGTATGGGGGACGTATATAAGGCCGACGAATATAAGGCGTATATACGTTCCCCATACATTGCAATGGCCTTAAGGTGCCGTATGGGAGCGGTATGTTGCAGCACACGTGCGGCACCGTACCATACCATAGCTTGTAGAAAGATAGGACATGTCCTATCATTCGACGGAATGCGGCGCCGCGCCTATGTTGCTCTATGGCGCCAATGTATGCCCGCCGTACTACGGTATGGCGGGCATACATCGTGTGAATGTAGCCTAAGGCAATATTATAGGAACCAATATTTCCTCCAAGGTTTAAAGGATGGACGTGGTAGGAAAGTTATAGGAGAGTCACATGGGAACCATTAAAGGACCAAGGAATGGAGGAGAAGTCAAAGAGTGGTCAGGGCCTTGTGGTCCTTCGATGACTTGTTATACCTCTGTCCATGTTACATCTTGTATTGTATGTTCTTTATTCCTTTACATCAAAGGTCAATAGTTTACACTGATGCTACAAGTTTCCACCACAAGTAACCTTTTTAAAGATACATCCTACTGAGTGTTCCTTTCTCCATCTACTCCTTTCTTTCAAGGACTCTTGATCCTTCTTCAACTTTTTAATTAATTCCAAAAAACTACCAGCTCTCTTTGTCTCATTGCCTTCTGAACACCACAGGAAACCATCGGAGATACTTGTGCAGCCATCAACTGGTCACAAATACTTCTCTGACACAATTCGATGGAGTCAGTGGAAGACAAAGTGGACATGGGGGTTTAGAATGTGCATGGGAGGAGGGGGACCTGGTGGTACAGGCTGTGTAAGAAGAAGAAGAAGATCTAGGGGTGTCTAAAAAGTGGGAGGTGGAGCTAGGTGTGCAGGTTGTGTGATGAAGGAGGACCTAGGGGTACTAACTATAAGTAGGTAGATCAGGTGCTGGTTGTATGAGGAGGGGACATGAGTGTATTGGCTGTGTAAGGAATAGGGGGACCTGGAGGTGCACTCTGTGTTAGAAAATGGGGGCATGGAGATGCTGGCTGTGGGAAGAGTGTGGGACAAGGGCATCAAATATAGAGGATCCCTATACTCAACTCCTGCTGTTCATTTAAAGGACCTTCACCCTCGGTCCTGCCAGTTACTTTTGGACCAGTGGTAGGGACACAGACCGTGCTGGAGCTTGAGGAGGTGACCACCAGGTACTGGAAATATGGTGATAAACCTGTAACTTATAAAGAGGATGGTGACATTGAAGGGATACTGTTCTCTTCCTATTTGTGTTTGATGAGAGACCTATCAATCAAGCTGAGCCTAGGCAGGAGGTAGTCAGCGGGAAGCCGCCCCTCAGACTCCTCTCCACACACTGTTCTAAAACTATGTTTTTCTGAAACATAGTAACACATAGTAAGACAAAGGGGAGGTGCTTATTTCTTGTCTACCTAGGACATCTAAATACCTTATCCTGCCTCTAGTTACACGGTAAAGATTGTTGAACTCTCCGATCCCGACCATTGGTCCTGTAGAGTGACGGTCAATCTCTGCCTCTTCCCCCATGTACATGTAGGTGGAGATGCTAGAAACGGTTAATTCTGATATCAAATTATAGCCAAGATACATGATATTGCCATGGCCAGTCTTATAATGTCCCTCACCTGCAAAGATTTTATCGCCATTAGCCGCAAAAAGCAGGAAGAGCCTCCCGCTCTACATATACTAATAATAATAATGAGTGAGTGAAAGGCTGTGATTTAGGGAAATAAAAGATGCACTTCAACTCCAGGGGTTTTTGGAATGAGCACAAATTGTCATCAGAATTGGGACAAAGTAGCGTGTGCCTGTCAGGTAGAAAAAGCAGCTTTTCTCAGAAAACAGACAATAAGCGAGTGACCCCACCTCCCCCTTACCGCTCCTAATGCATCTAAATTCCCCCGCACTGCAGGTAGGATATCGCCTATAATGGATTTGTTGGATGCTAATTTATGTGAGACCGGATAAAAGAGTCACCGTATAATAAACACGTACAACACAGACGAGGACAGAATATTCGGAGAGCGTACGGTGCGGATTCATGGGAGCGGACGACATCTGGTTAGAAGTGGAACATATAGAAGTTGGAGGCCACTAGATCAGGATCACGTTACTTCTCACATAGGCTACGAATTTAACAGAGGTCCACCAGAGATGTTGGGTTGGTTGAAGAAAACATGAGATCAAAACATGAGATAGCTATACAGTATATAATGATGTCATCTTCTCAGAGAACAAGCTCAACTTGAATGCCAAGAATGAGGACCAAAATCGGTGGTCCATGGACTACAACTTCATTACACCTAGAAGAACCAAGGCGTCTACTGGCTCCTAAAAAAACTCAACAACGTGTGGGACCCTGAATAGGCTTCTTCTGGACTTGCCTTCCCTGTTTACCAGTAGTCTTTAATTTTGGAGACTACATTGTCTAGTTTTATGGAAATGAGGTTCTCAGTACACCAGGGGCCGGGCTGTGATCTACTTTGTTTCTTTTAGCGACTCTTCCTTCCCTGACATGAAAGATCTTCACCACCATAACATAGGGTCATATTTGCAATGTGGAAAGTGCAACATGTTGATGTCACTGCGTCGCCACACTGGTCAGGTATATTCCAGGTCTAGTCTCATTACCACAGAAACTGGGGTAGAAAAATCTCCAAGTACCCTCTATGACAGTGATGGCAAACCTTTTAGAGGCCGAGTGCCCAAACTGAAACCCAAAACTCCACTTATTTATCGCGAGGTGCCAACCAAAAATTAAAGCAGTAACCTATTGCTCCCTGTTCAACAACTTTCATATCATATTGGCCTCCTGGGGACAGCAACACAGTAGAAAGATGTGTTTTTTAGCTTCTTTCCAGTTTCCCTCTGTACACAGGATTGTGGGGCCAACAGGAGGTCCTAAAATAATTTGACCCAGTCTAGTTCTTCCTACACTCCCAAGTAGCGAAGTAAGTATCAAAATATGACTAAAAGCAGCATCTTTGAACTGTTGCTTGGAACTGCAGGAAGATTCTTTAAAGGGGTATTCCGGGAATATGAACGGCTGACACAAAAACCCATGATGATATAAATAAATGAATACAACAATACTCAATGTCATTAGTCACAAAACGGAGCTAAAATAATATGGTTTTATGATTTACAAAATTTATGGCCTCTCTAAAGTAGGTGGAGTTATCACTAAGATGGCTGCCACTGCAAACTACAAGTTCCATGATCCTTTAGTTCCCAGTAACTCCTCCTACCACTTATGCTCTGCTAACAGTGATGATCTAACAGACTTTCTTGCTCTGTTACCATAGTAATGATGTGTAACTGCCATCACCACAACACTGACCATACTGGATGCACTGCAACCAACCGACTACAGCCAAACATAGTGGTGATCACATGACCTGCCCAGGCAGGTGCAGGACATGGGATATGGACATGTGACCAGCAGCCATCTTCTGTCCTGCAACGGACCACGCGGAGGAAATTAACGGACTGATTAAAGGGCCAGTAGCATTTTAATTCTTCATTACAGTGCATGTCATCAGCATTTTCTGCTAAGGGGAGCAAAATTTTAAATAACAACTAATTACACATTAGCTTATATTTTGAGTGCCCACTTGTATATAAATTATGCTGATTCCTGGAAGTCTTATCTGGTGTGCTGGGGCAATGGCCCGGGTGCCCACGAAAAGGGCTCTGAGTGTCGCCTCTGGCACCTGTGCCATAGGTTCGCCACCACTGCTCTATGACATGGTCTCCTGGGGAAGGAACCATCATAGTGGAGTGAAACATTGGCCGTGAATGGTTTGAGGCCCTCTCCGCCATCTTCTGATCACAATTCTAGGGCATGTTTATTCTTAAATTTATTGGAAGATGTGTATGATTAGAATTTTGGGGTGGGAAATTGGTGGGGTTATTGGTAGAGATGAGTGGACACTAACCGGCAATGTTTAGGTTTGTGCCGAACATTGTGGGTTTTGGTCCCTGGGCTTTAGACAGCTAAAGCATTCAGCTCACCCTCTCACTTGGTGTTAACTCTTGAATGGACAACTCCTGTGATCGTTGCCAGGAGTCTCAAAACATGTGCCCTAATTGTGTCCTATGGTTCATGCAGCTGCTGTAAAGCAGTTCTTTGAATGCTGCAAGATGGCCTCCTCCATAATCATGTTTACAAAATAGAATAAAGAAATAAGAGACAGATAAACATAAGGGATAGATAAAAGATAGATAGAAATG
The DNA here is from genome assembly GCA_019512145.1 of Engystomops pustulosus. Classification (NCBI taxonomy): domain Eukaryota; kingdom Metazoa; phylum Chordata; class Amphibia; order Anura; family Leptodactylidae; genus Engystomops; species Engystomops pustulosus. Next base: position 3,273,312 of record CM033645.1, read on the forward strand.
AGATAGATGATAGATAGATATGAGATAGATAGATAGATAGATAGATGATGGATGGATAGATAGATAGGAGATAGATAGATAGATAGATAGATAATGGATGGATGGATAGATAGATAGATAGGAGATAGATATGAGATAGATAGATAGATAGATAGATAGATAGATAGATAGATATGAGATAGATAGATAGATAGATAGATAGATATGGATAGATAGATAGATATGGATAGATAGATAGATAGATAGATAGATAGATAGATAGATAGATATGGATAGATATGAGATAGATAGGAGATAGATAGATAGATAGATAGATAGATAGATAGATATGGATAGATAGATGGCCAGCACAGATAGATGAATTGTTAGACCTTGTGTGCTATAGATACTAAACCAAATAATAAGAAATACATTATAAGAATGCATTTTCCAGGATCATGGACATTTCAAGGCTACTTATAGAGAATCTAATTTCTGATTCGCCTGCAATGTGTCCAGGCTTAAAGATGAACCTATTTTTTGCTCAACATCATCAGCAACATACGTCTTCAAAAAATACAGCCGCTGTCACCAGGGCTGAAATATGGAGTCATTAGTGGAGGCTAAACTGTCAATAAATAACGTCCCTAATTCACTGTTATCAGTGAGACGCCATATGTCACCCTCACCAGTCATATGACAACACAAATTTCTGTTAATAGGACCGTGGCCCCATTTCTTTGGCGATAAACACGTTTTTCCTCATTTCTGGGATATCTTCGGAATGACGCTATACATTTCATGTTGGATGGTAAGACAAGTTTCAATAACTTCAGGATAGATTGGATACAGTTCCTTCTATTAAAGAACCCAGGGAGTAAGCGGTGCTACGCAATGTACAGACATTGGGGGCTAACTGCACAGATAAAACTGATTCCCTGGATTCGGAGAACACAAATTGTAGTCTCCTTATTGGCAGATACCAGAAATGTATTGAATGAAGAGGAAGTAGGGCTGGCCAGCCACCACCATCTGTAACATACAAGTGAGCACGAAATACTCCTTTCCCTTTGGGGCAATCAGGGGACATTTATCAGAAAACTGAAGCCCTGAAATAATTGCAATGCCTGGCAAAACACCAGTCATTGCGATTATTATCCGCTCAGCTCCATGCCGAGGAGTATGATTCACCTCCCCGATTGTGTTTCAACGTCTCCTTGCTAGTCTGAACACTGGTGTACTCCATTCCTAGCAACCTTGATTGATATACAACACATCTGTCTGTCTCCTGTGAACTCTGCTCTGGTTTACTAACAGTCAATCCGCTGTGATGGACAGAATCTCTTACCATTTTTATTGCTGCCCAGTCTGATGTCACAATTTATCATATTCAGGACTGGTACTATGGTCTTGTGGACCAGTGTTCTTTGTTTGCTGCAGTCTTCAGTATACTGGCATATTTCACCCCTTTACCTGACTCTCTGACTATCCTTTTGCTTAGTGATTTTCTACTGAATTGTCCTCCTTGTTCTGACCCTTATATGGTGACTATCCTTCTAGGTTTGTTTTGTCTTGTCCTTGCCTCTGTGTTTAGACCTTGGTGCATTAAGAAAATGTTGACCAGTTGTCTCCTACCATTTAAGGTGGGTAGGTCATTTAGGCAGGGACAACTGAGTAAGGGTATAATCTCAGGGCCCATTGTCTTGTATGTTTCCCCAGTCTCTTCATTGACCTTGCATAACAGCTAAATGTGAGCTATATATGAAATAACATGGTAGTTATGATGTGAATTGCTTTCTGTTGTGAGGTTTGTCCACCTGTAAGACTAATGAAATAAATATGTATTGCATAAAATTTCAATCCTTAAAAAAAAAAATTGACCACTTAATTTTTAAATTTACAAAGCTCCAGCTCTGCTTTGTAAAGGTGAACATAGACATAGGTGAAGATTTTATCTTTTTGTAATTTTGGTTTCTGGCTTTCCCCCCTCCGGCAGTACTTCTATCCTGCTTTCTGCCTTCCCCAACGCTAACCCTAGTCGATGACGTCTCCCAGATCTCCAGACTTTTTGCACATGCCCACCTCAATCTTTCCTTCACTACCATCTACTACTCACTGTGGCTGTGCAAGTTTGCCCTGCAGAGAGTACAGTAAACTTGAATTGCCTTTGCTAATTTTACCCCCTAATTGATGCATAAGGGAAAAGCAGTGAAATAGTTATAGGAGTCACAATGGTCTAAGCTTTCTACCAGGCCCATAAACCGGGGTTACAAGGACAAATACTTTCATCTCCCTTTGTGTCTGGTAGTCTAAGGATTATAAATCCTTCCCCCATTCCTTGCTCCGAGCACTGAGATTTATGATGCACCAGCTCCTGCCTTGTCCCTCTCCTTTTCAGAAGGTCATTAAATGCAAAAAGTGGCAGTAGGGCATTATAAAAGCAAGCAAGGGAGACTGCAAAGAAAACTACAGCTGTAAGAATTATGGTATGGAGGATCTGCGGAGTGATACAGGAGATTGTACTCCAATACCAGCAATACAATCAGAGAAGACCGGATGTTACTAGAGTGTAATCACTTCTTGTTACAAAGAGCTGAACTGTTGTCTTTAAGCTGTTGTTACTGCCAGCTACTACATTTTCATATCAATTGCATGGGTTATAGATCTTTGGACTTGTATGATTCAATCTCTGCATGCCCTCTGGCCTCCTAATAAATCTGGCTTGGGGTGCACCACGGCATTGTTATGCAAGGTCTGACCTTGGGTAGAAAAGTGCCTTAGCCTGCGCCTGAAATTTGCACAGGCCTATGTTAGTGCGTAGATGGAGGGCAGGAACGCCCCGCACCAGCCGACGGAGCTGCACACCACGCCCCCTTTTACTCACCACCACGCCCACCTGCAATGTAGGTCGTATAGGGGAAGAAGTAGGCACCAGTTTCTGACTGTACGTTGGGAACTGCGCCTATTTCAGAGCTTGATAGTTTTTAGATATGACATAGATGATGATATATGGATGAGCTGTTGCCGGCGCTTACTTTCCTTATGTTTTTAAACCGTTGTAAAGTGTTTAAATGCTTCAGTAATTTGTATATACAAGTAGCTTCACTTGGGTCTGCGCTCGGCGTGCTCTCGACCACTTCCTGCACCTGAATAGGAAGTGGTGACACGCATGGTGCGCCGAGTGCGGACCACGGTGCGGTGAAGCTACTTGCATATAAAGGGAGCAGACGGTATCACTGGATCGTGACAAGTTGAGTATATGCATTTTCTCTGGTATCTTCGGGAATACCGGTATCAGTTTTGCTGTAGGGTGCCAGGAGCGAGATCAAGAAACGTTGACTCCATGGAAGTCAGGGAAGGCATATAGAAAATGAAATGTACTTGATCTATTCCAGCTGCCAGTCCTTGTAACCTCATATAGATAGATAGATAGATGCAGGGCCGGCGCTAGCACTTGGCATACCTGGGCAAGTGCTGGGGCCCAGAGCTGCGTTGTGGAGGCACATAAGGCTGTACATAAGGAATCCATGGGGGTGATGATGGGGGCTGTATCTAATGAATCCATAGGGTATGAGGGGGGCTTATATACAATAACCACGAGGGGGCTGTTTAGAATAATAAACTAGGGAATATTTTAAGGAACAGGAGACTGTTTTAGTTTCTGAATTTTAATGCCGCCATGTGAGTTCACTGCAAAGAGGCCCACTGAGGCTCCGTCACCCAGGGGCCTCCTGATACTTGGAGCGACACTGGATATATGGCTGATAGATATATATGAGATATATAAATAGAGAGATAATAGACAAAATATATACAAATCTATATCTTGTGTAGATAAATATTCTTATAATATCTGCAGACAGTGAGAGGTAACGATAAGTGAACAGGACAGAGGAGCAGTAGATGTCAGCTGCCAGCGACAGCCCCAGAGTATTGAGTCACAATGTCATTGCATGTGACATATAAAAGACGTATACATATATATATAGCCAGTGCTCAGAGGAGTAACCGGTACCTATCAGCCATCGTAAGACGACTTGTCACATTATATAACATTAGATCCTCAAGGTGATGACAAATCTTAGGCCGTGGACATGTAGAGCTCAGAAGAAATAATATCATAGCAGGGAGCAGCGGAGGGGACAGGCCTTCCGAGGGGTAATACATTGTGACAGAGTAACAGGCTGTTTATTAAGCTCCTCTAATTTCATTGATTACATATGCAAATGAGCTGCCGGCTGGCAGGACGCTTCATATTTATCTGTGGCTGGCATTCTGGATTCTGGTACAAAGAGAAAATATCAATCACCGGGGATCCACAGAATCTGAACAGGATTTTATTTTTGTATAAATAGGGCTGTTCTTGTAAAGCCACCGGCTCCTAGTCAGATGTTGCGATGCTCTGCAGAAGTCAGTAGAGGCTAATTGTTATATTGGATGTATAAAGCCTCAATTTATTTTCTGGTTCTTATTATGGAGATCCAGTATGGAGTCTTACAAGCAATGCTCCATGGGAATATGTAAAATAGTTGCAAAGAAAACCTTCTCTCTAGTGCCCCCTAGAGCTACAGAAGCCCCTACAACGTCAGCGGGGCAGTTTTACTAATACGGTCTAAAAGTTAGAAACTGCAGAGGGCATGTCTCATGAGTAGGAAAGAGCCGACCCAAACTGCAATATTTGGTTTCCTGACCCAAACTTCAGCCAGAAGATCGGCATTTGGTCTCACCCCCACCGGTGGCATTTAAATGCATCAAAGGGGATTGTGGGTGTTATAGTGTTAACACCCTCGATTGGTGCCAGCACTATTCATGGGTATTAGTGAGCAGTTCAAGTTTGGGTATCCAAACCGATCCATTTATTAGGGTTTAGCTAAACCTGAAGGGTCTTCTCATCCCTAATCAAGAGTTGATACCTCTTTCCCTAACAAAGGCTTTTTTCTAAAATTAGCTGCATAGTTTTTAAGAGGGTGAAAGTTTTTAAATCCACCACTGGCTAATGGTCCCCACTTTTCTCCGCCCATGCCACATCCCCCTTTTTTGAAGGTCAACGGTATACCTTAATTTTCGCAAATGTTTACATTTTGTGCAAAGCCTTAGATACAGATCAACAGCTTTAGGCTACATTCACACAAAAGTATGGGGGACGTATATATGGCCAAGGTATATACAGCGTATATATGTCCCTCATACACCGCAATGGCCTCACGGCGCCGTACGGGAGCGGTACGGTGGAAATGTCCTATCTTTCGACGGAATAGGGCGCCGGGCCCTATGTTACTCTATGGAGAGGGGTGGGGTGAGCGCCGCTCTTTCCCTACTCCTTTCCCCGGCGCGGATGTATGCCCGTCGTACTACGGTACGGTGGGCATACATCTTGTGAATGTACCCTTAAAAGGAGGATCACGTTTGGTTGAGGCCTAGGTAAAAAATACTTTTTTGAGGATAACTTTTAATGAGTAGCCAATTTACTTAAGAAATGGAAAAGGAAAACTGGCCTTCAGTCTCTGCTATTGGGGGAACAAGGATGGGACACAGTAGGGGAACTATCGGAGGTGCAAAAGTAGTCGTTACTAGTGGGTAGTGGAACCTGAGGTGGCCCTAAGGCTCCTAAACAGTAAGCTACCAATTTTATCATTTTCATTGGAGCCCATGACTTTCAAACTAGGGTATACCTGCAATTACACATGTTGTACTGTGTATATCTGGTGTCAAGAAATCATTTCTTATCTTCTCTACGATAAACATAAATGTTTCACCACTGATTTCTCACCTTCGACTCCAACATCTCAACACTAGGAGCAGGTGTATGATATAGCAGGAGAAACTTTGTGTTGTATTGTGTCTCATGGCTGGATGGTCAAGGTAGTGAAGACCAAAAAAGCCAAAAGACACATAATAAAAGCTACAGCTCGCCTGCAAAAAACAAGTCCTAGAACAGTACCATCAATAGAAAAATAAAAATGTTAAAGCTGGTTAAACGTAGTGAGAATTTTTTATTTGGGAGTTCCGTAATTTGGGACAAAATTGGGAGTTCCATAATTGTGTTGAGACAGATATGGAGTTTATGGGGGGGTATTTATCAGAACTTTTGCGCCACGTAAGTGGCATAGAAACCCTGAAATAATTGAAAATGCTGGCTCATTGCTAACACATGCAATTATTTTCTCCTTTCCCCAACCCTTACCCCTGCCGGAGAAGGGGTGTGAAAAAGGGTGCTGCCGGCCCTGAGGTGGGCGCAGCCAATGGAGAGTGGGCCGGCGCAGGGAATACCTGCACACTTGCTGCAGCCGGAGTATGATAAATAAGCCCTTTATATGTTTTTATCAAACATTAAATCGAGTAAAAGAAAGAAAACCTAGAATTTCTAGATAATTTTTGTCCCTCCAAAAAGGCATTCAAAACTCATATTGTATTGTATTCTTATATGGTGGCAATAAAAACAGCAAGTAATACAGCAAAAACGAACCCCCAGATAGCACGGATAGCAGAAAAAAACCCTAAAAGAATCGGTAAAAATATATTCAATAATAAAGAAACATATCCCCCCCCCCCAAGTGATTAAGGGACATAATCAGCCTGGTACACACAAGGGGCCGTATTCATCCACTTACAGCACAACGCGGTGCAGCCGGAGTAACGTGGTGGACAGGTGAATGTGAGGCCGGGCTGTACATAAAATACCACACAGTGGAGAATCCCACAGAGATAAATCTTTCTTCCAGATTAGAAACTAGAAGGCCAAACCAATTGTAACTGCTCCCTATATCACACTGACCATCCGTGGCCATAAAATAAAGGTAAACGCCTGCGTTTCGGCTGAAAATAATACATAATGGTCGTACCCCAATCACAAAGAGACTGATTTATAAAGCAAGTGTCTGGGTTCAAAGCCATACAACTCAAACATGCCGTGAGTTACTGTCCGAGACCAAGGCTTGTTGTGCTTTCTTCTTGTGAGATGTTTTTCTTCAACACGGAGATTTTTTCCTCAAGCATCACCACTACAGGCATAGTGAATAAAGAATAGGGGTTGAAGGACTTACTGTGCCACCTATGCCTTTGGGCTAATCCCCGAAAAGATTGTAGTCCAAGTCACCCTGCAGGTTTTCACCCTTCTTTACAGGAATCAAAACTACACTGTGACAGGGTCACCTGGTCTCATACAGTAGTCCTGGTGTAGGTGGCAGATGACCCAAGTGGGTCAAGAGATGCTGTTTTGAAACACCAGTGGTTCAGGCACAGTATGAACATCTGAGGTTCTGGGCACGAAGAGTTCAACGGAGGAAAGGTACAGGTCAAAAACAGGAGGCACAAAATTATGGTCATGTCAAGCTGGGGGTTTCAGCAGATGGTCAGCAGGACTGGAACATTAATTTAGAACTGAGTCGTTAAACAATGATGGTAGAACCTCCTCTCCTCTAGGTGTAGAGGATGACCCCTGTCTATGGTGATGGTATAACCTCCTCTCCTCCAGGTGTAGAGGATGTCCCCTGTCTATGGTGATGGTAGAATCGCTTCTTCTATAGATGTAGAGGATGCCCCCTATCTATGGTGATGGTAGAACCTCCTCTCCTCTAGGCGTAGAGGATGCCTCCTGTCTATGGTGATGGTAGAACCTCCTCTCCTCTAGGTGTAGAGGATGCCCCCTGTCTGTGGTGATGGCAGAACCTCCTCTCCTCTGGGTGTAGAGGATGCTTCCTGTCTATGGTGATGGTATAACCCCCTCTCCTCTAGGTGTAGAGAATGCCCCCTGTCTATGGTGATGGTAGAACCTCCTCTCCTCTAGGTGTAGAGGAGTGCCCCTTTGTCTTAAGACCCCTTGTTTTTCAAGAGTAGTAGAGAGCAGGGGCGGACTGGCCATAGTACCCACCGGGAATTTTCCCGGTGGGCCGGTCGGTCCTGGGCCGGTGCAGAGCTCGTCCGGGGCCGGTCCGCACTCCCTCCCTTCAACTTTTCATCTAATCTATAGTACCTGCATCGTACGATGCAGGTACTATAGATTAGTACACAGACGCAGCGCAGCACCGCTGCTTCTGCGTCTGTGTATACACTCAGTGGAGGAGCGCTGACACCTACCAGATGTCAGCCTGCCTCCATGTAGCTCCGCGGCTTGATGTGAGAGGCGCGGAGCAGTGACGTCACTATCCCGCGCCTCTACACCAAGCTGCTGAAGACCGGGGACGAGACGAACCTGCGCCATAGAGGTGAGTATTATGGGTTTTTTTTGTTTAAATGATAGAATTGGGACATTAAATCTTTATCTGGGGCGGGGAGGGGGACATTATTCTTTATCTGGGGCTGGCGGGGGCATAAATTATATGTCTGGGGCGGGGGGGGATTATTATTTATCTGGGGTGGGGGGGGGGCATTATTCTTTATCTGGGGCTGGCAGGGGGCATAAATTATATGTCTGGGGTGGGAGGGGCATTATTCTATATCTGGGGCATGCAAGGGGCATTGATTACTATCTATCTATCTATCTATCTATCTATCTATCTATCTATCTATCTATCTATCTATCCCATATCTATCTCTGTTATATTTTGCTTCTTCAAACACATTTTCCATCCCATTATCTTTCGTTCCCCCCTTGCATCGTGTCTGAGCTGTTGACGTAGGAAAACACTGGCTCCTCCATGTGCCGGGGATTAACCCCTTGCAGGGGGGGCAGGATTAGCAGAGGGCAGCAATAAGGGTGGGCCTGTGGGAGTGAGTGGTGGGAGGTTGTAGAGACAGTAGAGGTGGGGTACGGCGTCTGTACTGCACAGGTGTCTGGGTGCAGGCAGGAGGGGTGCTGTACTACACGGGTGTCTGGGTGCAGGCAGGGGGGTGCTGTATTACAGGAGTGTCTGGGGGGGGGGGGGGGGGCTGTACTACACGCGGGTCTGGGTGCACGCAGGGGGGGTTCTGTACTACACAGGTGTCGGGGTGCTGTACTACACAGGTGTTTGGGTGCAGGCAGGGGGTGTTGTACTACACGGGTGTCTGGGTGCAAGCATGGGGTGTGCTGTACTACACAGGTGTCTGGGTGCAGGCAGGAGGGGTGTTGTACTACACGGGTGTCTGGGTGCAGGCAGGGGGTGTGTTGTACTACACGGGTGTCTGGGTGCAGGCAGGGGGGGTGCTGTACTACACGGGTGTCTGGGTGCAGTCAGGGGGGGGTGCTGTACTACAAGGGTGTCTGGGTGCAGGCAGGGGGTGCTGTACTACACAGGTGTTTGGGTGCAGGCAGGGGGTGTGTTGTACTACACAGGTGTCAGGGTGCAGGCAGGGGGGGGGTGCTGTACTACACAGGTGTCTGGGTGCAGGCAGGGGGGGGTGCTGTGTAGTTCAGGTACAGTAGTGCCTGCAGGCAGTATTTGCAGTCCCTCCCCTCTGCGTTTCTCCCTGTAAATAGCTGTGAGCACTCTTACATAAAGTACAGTAGGAGCGAGCGGTGGCCACAAGGTACAGAATGCTCCAGCAGCCAGCGCCTCCCCCACATGTCCCAGGACCAGCGCCAAAAGGAACACGCGAGAACTGACAGTAACAGGAGCGCGGCCAAAAGTACAATGTGTCTGCCAGGAGCAAACACTCTGCAGTGTGCACTGCCTCCATGTCATGTACCCCGGCCCCAAGCCTGCTGCTCCGAAATCTGGGGGCCCCCTCATACACATCATGGGGTTTATAAGGAGAACAGAACAAGACCCGTCTATCTCACCATTTACACCATTCTTACACTTATACAAGTGTTGAAAACACTAGCGGTTTCCGTGTAGAGGATGCCCCCTGTCTATGGTGATGGTAGAATCTCCTCTCCTCTAGGTGTAGAGGATGTCCCCTGCCTATGGTGATGGTAGAACCTCCTCTCCTCTAGGCGCTGAGGATGTCCCCTGTCTATGGTGATGGTAGAACCTCCTCTCCTCTAGGTGTAGAGGATGCCCCCTGTCTATGGTGATGGTAGAACCTCCTCTCCTCTAGGTGTAGAGGATGCCCCCTGTCTATGGTGATGGTAGAACCTCCTCACCTCTAGGTGTAGAGGATGCCCCCTGTCTATGGTGATGGTAGAACCTCTAGGTGTAGAGGATACCCCCTGTCTATGGTGATGGTAGAACCTCCTCTCCTCTAGGTATAGAAGATGCCCCCTGTCTATGGTGGGCATTCAATATCTGGGGCTGTCAGGAGGCATTAATTCTATGTCTGGAGCGGGCTGGGTCCATTAATTCTTTTTCTGGGGCCGACTGGGCCATTAATTCTATTTCTGGGGTAGGCTGGGGCCATTAATTCTATGTCTGGGGCAGGCTGGGGCCATTAATTCTATGTCTGGGGTAGGCTGGGGCCATTAATTCTATGTCTGGGGTAGGCTGGGGCCATTAATTCTATGTCTGGGGTAGGCTGGGGCCATTAATTCTATGTCTGGGGTAGGCTGGGTCCATTAATTCTTTTTCTGGGGCCGACTGGGGCCATTAATTCTATTTCTGGGGTAGGCTGGGGCCATTCATTTTATGTCTGGGGCAGGCTGGGGCCATTCATTTTATGTCTGGGGCAGGCTGGGGGCATTCATTTTATGACTGGGGAAGGCAGGGGCCATTATTATTACGCCTGGGTCATAGTAGGAGCTCTATCAATACTGGGGTGGGGGGGTTAAGGGGGTTAAAGGAGAGAAAGAAGAAATAAAATATCCTACACTATTACAGTATGTTACATTATGGGGCACTATTTGTGTGGTGCTAATATTTCAGGGGGCTCTATTACAGTATTTAGGGCACAGTATTAGTGGTAGCAGAAGAAGGGACAATGGGAAAGTGCAGAACATAAGACGTCTGTGTGGTAAACTCTGCAGGAATGCTGTGTACCTGGAGGAAGAGACAAGGTGATGGTGGAACTAATGGAGAAGAGGAACGAGTACAATCCAGGGATACGTCACCTCATGTCACTGGATGCAATAGGTGAGGATCTCATGTGTTTTTTGTAGCTGTAAATGATAAATACTGATTTTTTTCATGTTCGCTTCTGTTTATATGTGTAGTATTATAGTAGTTCTATTCTTGTACATAGGGGGCAGTATTATAGTAGTTATATTCTTGTACATAGTGGCAGTATTATAGTAGTTCTATTCTTGTACATAGGGGGCAGTATTATAGTAGTTATATTATTGTTCATAGGGGGCAGTATTATAGTAGTTATATTCCTGTACATAGGGGGCAGTATTATAGTAGTTATATTCTTGTACATAGGGGG